>JAVSCE010013569.1:0-159538 GCA_032199065.1 Smutsia gigantea | reverse complement strand
TTTGATTTCTGTTTTGATTTGGTCATTAACCCATTGATTAATTAGGAGAATGTTGTTGAGTCTCCATGTATTTGTGAGCCTTTTGATTTCTTTCTAAAATTTATTTCTAGTTTTATACCCTTGTGATCTGAGAAGTTGGTTGGTAGGATTTCAATATTTTTGAAATTACTGAGGTTCTTTTTGTGGCCTAGTATGTGGTCTATTCTGAAAAATGTTCCATGTGCACTTGAGAAGAATGTATATCCTGTTGCTTTTGGGTGCACAGTTCTGTAGATGTCTGTTAGGTCCATCTGTTCTAGTGTGTTATTCAGTGCCTCTGTGTCTTTACTTATTTTCTGTCTGGTTGATCTGTCCTCTGGAGTGAGTGGTGTGTTGATGTCTCCTAAGATGAATGCATTGCTGTCTGTTTCCTCCTTTAATTTTGTTAGTATTTGTCGCACATATGCTGGCACTCCTGTGTTGGGTGCATATATATTTATAATGGTTATATCTTCTTGTTGGACTGACCCCTTTATCATTATGTAATGTCCTTCTTTATCTTTTGCTACTTTCTTCGTTTGAAGTCTATTTTGTCTGATACAAGTACTGCAACACCTGCTTTTTTCTCTTTGTTGTTTGCATGAAATATCTTTTTCCATCCCTTCACTTTTAGTCTGTGTATATCTTGGGATTTGAGGTGAGTTTCTTGTAGGCAGCATATAGATGGGTCTTGCTTTTTTATCCATTCTGTTACTCTCTGTCTTTTGATTGGTGCATTCAGTCCATTTACATTTAGGGTGATTATTGATAGGTATGTACTTATTGCCATTGCTGGCTTTAGATTCGTGGTTACCAAGGGTACAAGGGTTGCTTCTTTACTATCTAACAATCTAACTTAACTTTCTTGTTAAGTTATTGTAAACACAGTCTGCTGTTTCTTTATTTCTCTCCCTTCTTATTCCTCCTCCTCCATTCTTTCTGTAATAGGTGTTTTATTCTTTGCCTTTAGTTAGTATTTGGATGGTCTGCTTTCTTTGCTATGATTTTATTTTCTCTGGTGACATCTTTTTAGCCTTAGGTGTGCTTCCATCTAGAGCAGTCCATTTAAGATATCCTGTAGTGGTGGTTTAAGAGAGGCAAACTCTCTCAACTTTCGTTTGTCTGGAAATTGTTTAATCCCTCCATCATATTTAAATGATAATCGTGCTGGATACAATATTCTTGGTTCGAGGCCCTTCTGTTTCATAATGTTAAATATATCATGCCATTCTCTTCTGGCCTGTAAGGTTTCTGTTGAGAAGTCTGATGATAGTCTGATGGGTTTTCCTTTGTAGGTGATCTTTTTTCTCTCTCTAGCTGCCTTTAATACCCTGTCTTTATCTTTGATCTTTGCCATCTTAATTATTATGTGTCTTGGTGTTGTCTTCCTTGGGTCCCTTGTGTTGGGAGATCTATGAGCTTCGGTGGACTGCGAGACTATTTCTTTCCCCAGCAAGGGAAAGTTTTCAGCAATTATTTCTTCAAAGACACTTTCTATCCCTTTCTCTCTCTCTTTTTTTTCTAGTACTCCTATAATGCGAATATTGTTCCGTTTGGATTGGTCACACAGTTCTCTTAATATTCTTTCATTCCTAGAAATCCTTTTATCTCTCTCTGCCTCAGCTGCTCTATACTCCTGTTCTCTGATTTCTATTCCATTAACAGTCTCCTGCATCTCATCCATTCTGCTGTTAAGCCCGTTGATCACTTGTCTGATTTCTGCATTGTCTTTCCTCAGTTCCCTCACTTCCTCCCTCAGCTCTTGCACATTTCTCTGTAGGTCCATCAGCATGGTTATGACTTTTATTCTGAATTCTTTTTCAGGAAGACTGTGCCTTTCCATCCCTTCAGACTCCCTCTCTGGGGTTGTCTGGTTGATTTTGGTCTGAACCATATTCCTCTGTCTTTTCATGGCTATATAATTGGTCACTGATAGTTGCCACGTATGTCAGCTGGGCTCTTTAAGACTTTAAAAAGAGAAGAAAAAAAAGAGAAAAAGAAAGAAAGAAAGAAAAAAGAAAGAAAAGAAAAAAGAAAGAAAAGAAAAAACAAAACAAAACAAAACAAAACAAAAAAAATGCCCACCGGACGTAGATTCTGTGGGAATGCTCTAGGTGGCGCTATTGCCCCACTATTCCACAGCTGTGACTGCGCCGCTCCGCAGGGCCCTTTATCGCTCTGGCAGGGGTGGGAACGAATAGGAGGCTGTTGATCTCAGTGAGAAGTGTTAAGTATGGCTACGCTTCCTCAGTCGCCAGCTAAGGCGTCTGAAACTCCCCAGGACTCCCAGCCTGCTGGGCTGAGTGTGCTGGGGCGATCCGGCTCCTCTGCTGGGCTCCTGTCTCTTTAAGACCACTGAAGAAAGCGCGCGCTTTTTTTTTTCCTTCCCAGGAGCCGGCTGCAAGCACCCTGGCGCGTTCCCCGCTCAGATCCTGCCCCTCTGTCTCTCCAATCTCCGCTGCACTGTGCAATGTGGGTCAGCGCTCCCCGCGCAGATCACCGGGGCTGGCTACTTCGCGGGGTGTACTTCCACTCCCTCCCGGCTCTGAATCCTCTCCTCCCGCCGGTGCGCTGGGGTGGGGGAGGGCTCGGGTCCCGCCGGGTCGCGGCTCCGTATCTTACCCGCCTCTTGGGGTGCCGAGTCCTCTCGGGTGTAGCTGCACGCTGTGCGCTTTCCTGTGTATTCTCGTCTCTCTTTTAGGAATAGATGTATTTGCTGTGTTTTTGTAGATAAATATAGTGTTGGGAGGAGATTTCTGCCGCCCTGCTCACACCGCCATCTTTCCGGAAGTTCGATATTGAACTTTTTCAAGCATCTGGGTCCAGTTGTCTTGCACAGAATATCCCACATCCTGGATTTAACTGCTTATTTTTTCATGGTGCATTTTAACTTGTATCTCCATTTCTTGAGGTTCTTAAACTGGAAGTTAGGTTAGAAACTCAATTAGACTTAGAGTCAACAATTTTGGTCAGAATAGTTCATAGGTGGTTTGGGGTATAAGGCAGGCTGTCCCTCTGAAGTCATGCTAAGCTTGACTGTTTGGTAAAGGTGTGACCACCTGAACTCTACGTTGTAAATTTACATGAACCTCATTTTAGTTAGAACCATGAATATCCTCTTCCTCAACACCTTTTCACTCAATGCTTTTGCATCCACTGATCATACATGCATCAATTACGACATTACGGACTATTGACATTTTTCTCGAAAGAATTTTCCTTTGCTTTCTTTTGTTTTCCCTTCCCCCCTAATTCAATGATAATATTTAATATTTTACCTTTTAGTCATTAAGACCTCACTAATGTAAATAATATCACCCCCTCTTTTATAAGTGAAGGAACTGAAGCACAAAAAAGTTCAGTGGGTTGTTTAGCATGGGTAGTAAGTGGCAGACACAGACACGGAGACACAGATCTCTGACTCACATTCCTTTTCAGGGCCAATATTCGACCTTACAATATACAGTCTGCCCAGTGGCTTAGGGAGCTCGGAGGAAGAACTATCTTCAGCACCATGACTCAAGGAGTATTTGAAGGTCTACATCTCCCATAAGCACTGATTAAGAATAAACCATTGCTTCATTTCTTTGTAACAAGCAAAGAAGTTTATGGTATTTTGTTTATTTTAATTAAAAAAGAGTCTAAAAGGAGATTTAATATGAACATGACCTGACCCCAAAGAGTAGATTTAGAGGAAAAGGTTTCCGGGGAAATATGTTGGAAAGTGACAGCAAAGATGCTGGGACCCTAGAAATTATCTTCATGAGCAGAATATATACAATCACAGCCCAGGACAGACCAGACTAGTGCATTGCCAGAAATACTCTCCCAGCCCTCAGCGCCACTCTGACATCCTTCAGTAGTGGGATGCTTGCACTTATTTCATTAGATCTCAGGCATACATCAACCCCATTTAGACAACAGAGCCCCAGGATGAGTGAACTCCCCTTGGGGAGCCCCCCCCAAGACCCTGAGCCCATCTCTAGACAGCCAGTTTCTAAAGTTCAATCATGCCTCCTCCTCGGTGAACTTGCTGTGTGACCTTGAGGAAGGAACTTAACATATCCTATCTACATTTCCTCAGTTGCACTAAGGGGACTACCATGCTGACCTTCCTCCCAGGCCCACTTTGAGGAGCAGCTCATTAGCAATCATAAAGTACTTTGAAAATGTAAATGCTGAATTATAATTTTAATCAACAAATTAACCTTGGTGCTTCCCACTCAATTACTCCCTCCCTGGGTAAGTGATCAAAACGATTGGCCGACCCAGGTGCTTCTGAGCCCAGAATTCACCACCCACATGAAGCATGTCTCCTCCAGAGACCCACTGGGAGTCCATTTGTGCTCCTGTCATCACACTACAGGTACTGTTCTACCACTGATCAGGACACAGGGACGCCAAATGTGAAGGTATTTAAGCTCATGCTTAACAGACATTTCAACTCCAAGGAAATTCTGATAAAGAAAGTAACAGGCCCAGCCCCAGACATGTATGAACCCTTATTACAGATGAGCCACATTTTCTCTGGGCTTGTGAAAGTTTCCAATCAAGAAAATGTGTACTTATTAATTTATTTTTAATATTTTCTGAACACTTAAAATGTGAACATTAGAATGAAAATCTTTACAGCTCAGCCAGTAGAAATCCTTTGGCAAGAAGACCAGTCTCCTATAGGCCAGTGGTACTTGCTAGAGGAGTAAACCACAGTCTCAAAGCCACACAATCATGTAACAGATCCAACCAACACCTGACAAGGGCCAGGTGGTGGGGAGAATGGGTAGCGCAAACATCCATGTGTCCACTGGGAGCTTGACTGTCTAGCCTTCAGATCTCTCAAAGCATTTAGTGTCAAGCACATCTCTGTAAAAGTGACTCCTTACTACAGATGCAGCAATCAGTTAAGCCCTGGAATGGATTTTCACTGAAAATCCCCAGTTTAGGATAATAAACATGCCAATTCTTCTAATACTAAATACTCTTTGAGCTGAAACCAGAGGTATTTCCCTTACCAGTTGTTGAGTAAATTAGTCATAAACCCAAGTGGAAATAAGTCTCAGGAATATACCCTTAGTGGGATTTAACATATATTTTTCCAAGTTCCACTAATAGTTGTAGGTGGAGTAAGACACAAATTTTTAGTTTAAAAGGTTGTATTTTCTTTCACACTTAATCTGAGCCATTCAAGAATTAATCTGAGTCATTCAACATTTCAACATCTATTATTAATCATAAATATAGTGTGATCGTACCTGTCAGGAATTTATAAAATAAAAACACCCTAAGGAATAAGCTCTGGGCTAGGAGTTAGTAGATGATTTGGGACCCAAGTTTACCACTTCCTCAACCTGTGATTTGAAGAATCACCTAAATTCTCTGGGCTTGAATTTCCTCCTTTATGAAATGAGAAGAATACTAATGCCCTTCCTAAATCCTGGGTCACTGGGGGTACCAAAAGCATGATGTATGTGAAAATACTTTGTGAACTATAAAGCACTCTGCAAGCTTAAAGGATGATGATGATATTTTCTATTAAACCTTCAAGGAATAAGTAAATTTGGAAACACTTCATTGAATGAATAAAAAAGGTATATAGGTATTAGTACAGTGCCTGTAGGTAATAATAAATATGTGTGGCTTATTATGAGGAAGAGAATTAGGAAAAAATATTTTCCTCAGATTGTCTTTGATTAAAAACATATAACTGGCTTCAGTGCACTTTTGACAGATAATACATTTATGATCTTTGCAATTAACTTCTAAAACATGCATATCTAAATGGCATGCTATAAAAATAATGGATTCAGAAAATTACCATATGTGGCAAGAGAAAAGGAGAAAACAAAATATTTCTCTCCATCTCAAGAAGTTGCAGAAGTTTCAGAGTTAATAAAATTCAGTATGCTCTCAGACAGTACATGCTCATGAATAGAGTATCATTTTGAAGATTTTAACTCCCTGATACCACCAAAACCTGCAGAATACTGCTATTAACTATGTTGGGATACATGACAAAATATAGTAATAAATGGGTGTATAGGCAGATGAGATGCAATATGGGTTTCTAAAACAGTAATTAAACAAGTTAATATATGTCATCAAATATTTGTAATTATTAGTATAAAAGTAATATAAAAAATAAAATGACATGTCAAATGAAATATATACCATAAACTTCATAACAATGTAAATTTAGTCCTTGCTTCATTTTCTTCTTAAAATTTTTTTTTTCATTTTTCCAAATACTTTTGAAAATATTCATGTGCCATCTATTATTGCTTTGGAATACTACAATTTTTGTTTTATAAGCCTATATTCTTTTATTGTATGCACAGAGAAGCTATAGATTAATTTTTATATTACTCTATATAACCAGGCTTCTTATACATTTGAAGGCACGTTTGGAAGCAAATATGCACTTAATTCAGCTCCTCCAAACTGTTACCTTAGGAGACAGGGAAGATACAAAGTTAGAGTCCTTGGTGGAGTAGAAAGAAAGACAAAATCAGTCTCTCTCCCTCTTCCCTCCTCTCTTTTCCCCAACCTCTCCTTTTTCTTCTTCTCTGTCTTTAGGGCCCTTGGAACAACAATAAAAAATTTTAGGAAAAAGCAACTCTATTTTTCAAATATTTTCCCCAAGGGTTTTTTATTTTTATTTAATAATGTATCCATTATCTACTGATACATATCAAATCACCCCAGTACTTAGTTTCTTAATATAACAAACATTTATTATTTCCTAGTTTCTGTGGGTCACACGGCTAGGTATGGCTTAGCTGAGTCCCTCAGACTCAAGGCTTCTATGAGGTTAAAATCAAACTGTCATCTGGAATAATGGTCACCCAGGTCCCAGCTAGGACTGAAGGTTTTAAGTTCACTTACATCGTGGAAGCCTGGCTGGGTATCCTCATAGATCTTGGACTCAGGGCCTCAGCTCCTCACCCTGTCTATGGGTATCTCCATAGGGCTGCTCACAACATAGCAGTGTGCTCCCCCTAGGGCAAGTGATCCCAGAGAGCATGAGAGAGACCACAAGGGAGGTCAGTCTTTCTGTAACCTAATCTCAGAAATCTCAGCACTTCTATTCATTAAAAGCAAGGCACTAGGTTCAGCCCCAGTCTCAAGGGGCTTAAAAAGCATTGCATATCAGACTCAGATCACTCTAGAAAATGCAAAACAATGACAGCGATGAGTTTATTTCTGATGAGATGAAACCAAAATAACAATGTTCAGCCTAACTCCACTCATGAAATATCTTTGATGAATTCCATTTTTTACCCAAAAGAACCTAATTTGGCCATTTTCAAAATCATTTGTCATCAAACTCCTACTAAACAGTACAGAATGCCTAAGATGTGTCAGACACTGGACTTAGTGCTGACTGCACAAAGAGAGGAACAGCCTCTGCCTTCAAGAGGCTTTTAGTTTTAACTTTATTATTTCCAGATCTTTGAAAATTGTTTTTAATTTTTTAGTTATTTGGGTTTTGTTTTGTTTTATTGAAACAAGGAATGATTACTAAATAGATATGCACTTAAATGTGCCATTCCAAAGAGCTTCAAAGCACTGATGTGTCAATATCTCCCTGGACCTTAACATCACTAAATAAATAGATGGAGACTGAGTTCACAGTTATACAGACTAACATAAAAGAATTAGGTTGCCTGTCCTATGCCACAAAGGTAAACAAAGATAATGGAATAAAGAATCTGTTTTGCCTGAGTATCTATCCATTTTCCTATTCACAAGGGATTACTGCACTTCTCTAAGCTCAACAAACCAGTTTTAGAATGTCATTAACTTCACAAACCTACTTATGTAGGTCATTCTTTCTCTTTAACCTCTTTACCCCTTGATTTACTGTAATCACAAAAGTCCTTTTGCTCTGAAACTCTGCCAGCATTAACCCCTTCAGCTTTTCCCTGCCCTTGTCCTTGCCTTAAGGCATTTAACTATTGTACATGCAGTTCCCCATCTCTCTTTCATTCCAAACACTCTGTTTTACCCTATATCTTTGAGCCTACCTTCAAAGAACCACATCAGACATGCTTTTGCTCTTTGGAATTCTCATTCTCTAGTGGGCTTGTCATCAGCTTGGTTTCTATTAAGTCACTCCTATTTGACAACAGCTTCTTTCCAAAGAATACTTTGAGCTTCATCTCCAGGCACCAAACCCAATCATGTCTGTTCCAACAATTCACATCAGAATTTCCACTCTCTAAAGCTTGTTTCCCTGCCTGAACTCAGATTATCAGGAGAGTCTGCAGACAAGTAACAGTCAGTGAGGCAAGATATGCAAATCCTAAATCAGAGTTGGCTCTTTAAAGTAATTTAAGGAGAATTATAATACGGCATGCTGCTAGTTCCCACACATAAAAGCAAATTCAGTTAGTGTCTATCACATTTTAGTATGACTAGGTGAAGATTACAGAGCAAACAAAGAGTGTTATTCCAGTGGTACTACTATGTAGCCAACCCTTCCACGGCAATAGAAAATGCCATACAAGATGGGTTTCTGGTGTTTGACACCACATCTGCCTAAGCTTATGACATAGCTTGTCTAATTCATATGAATAAGCAGGCATAACAAACATTATGACTTTTTAGGAATTTGGAACTCTGAAAAACAGAGGAAAACATTTCTGAAGAAAAGATTATAAAACAAAGATAGTTGCTCACCCAATTGAATTATATAAACATCACTGGATCTATGAGTCAATACCATAAAATCTAAATGTAGTATAGCAGTGAGTGGTCATTAGAACATAAATTGCTGTCACTGACAATCAGGCACTCTGGGACCTGTAGGGAAACTGGATGTGTTCATGGCTTCTACTGTGGTTAGCAATATACAATAAAGAGCAGAAATGAGCCTCCAGAGGGAATGTGCAAAAGGTTGTAGACAGATGTTCTGAATCTCAGAGTCCAACAAGAGTGTATTTAGGTCAAGGAATAAGGTTGAATGAGGAAAGAAAGAGCAGAAACAGAATTTGTTGTGTGACCTCTAGAAGCCATTTCAGTAGAAAATTGTCTTGATACATGCTTTCTAAAAGAGAAATGAGATTAGCTCTGAACTAAAGTTAACTAACACTAAAACTCTAAATCTAAATGGAATTATACTGAAAATGTAGTATTTGAGGGTTCTATGACATGATCCATGGAAAACAGATGATTTTTGAAGGATTGAATGCACCAAAGAGCAGTGTGATTTTCTTAAATGAGGCTTGTTTTACATCAGTTATTCAGTTAATTAAACTTTCTTAGAAAAATCATTTCCTTTACATATAAATATAATATCCATATAAAGATGTAGAAATTAATGTGTCCAAAAAAGCATGAATCACATTGGTAGTTGGGATTTCTTTTTTCCATTTTACATATATATTTTTATTTATACATGTAACTTTCTCTTTTATATATATAATACATGCATATATTTATTTTTATTTGTGTTTATGTTTATTATCCATTTTACATATATGATCTTTGTTTCATTATATATATGCCTATAAAATCAAAATTATGCTTGATTCTTCAGTGAGAATAAGAAACACAGGAGTAAAGCCCTAAGTAAACACAGCCTGTATCCTAGATGCAATTTTGCTACTCCTGTATAGAAGGAAACTTAAAATAGCTGTCTTCAGATAACAGAATTATTTAAGCAATTATGCTCATAGCTATGTTACCAAACTTCTTCTCTTTCTCCTTTACCCCAACTTTTCACTCCCTTGTCCCCACTATTTGCTCTTCCAACCCCTGCCTCAGATACACAAACCACTCACTCCAGGACAGATCACCTCTGCAGAGTTTGTTTGGCTTCTAAAATCCTTCAAGGGCTACAAGATTATTGCATCTCTAGAGTTTACATCACCCCATCTCCCCAGTCCCCTCCACCTCCATCATGAAAAGCACTGAGAAAATGGCATAAGTTGTCCCCACATAGGAGAATACCCACATGACTTCTCAGTAATAGACAACTCATACTTGATCATCTTGTACTTTCTCATTCTCTTCTCCATTTTTGAGTGTGTTCCTCTGAAGGATGGTTTGCTATTGGTTAGATACTAACTCCACAGGACTAGACCTCCTACAAAAGGGGACCCATATACTGATCTCAGCCTTGGTTATTTCTTCCTGTTTCTAAAAAGCACCAAAGTGTAGCATCAGAATATCAAACTGTTACTACTACAGTCAAAGTGACCTGTCATGAGAATAATAAAAATATGGTTATACATGCACATAACATTCCTACTCCTGTGTTTGGAGTCATGGAATCCAGGAAGATGAGGAATCATTTAATGTATCATTAAAATATAAAAATGATAATTTAAAAATAATTCTCTAGAAGAGATGCTTACACATCTCTGTTACAATGAGTATAACTTCATTTTCATTTGAAATTTTGGAAAAGAGTGGAAACTAAGAATACATCAAATCATAGCAAACTAGTTTACACTATAACATTTTTGTAATTCAAATATAAAGCTAGGGGCCACAGAATCCCTGAACATCTGAGGGAAAATGAGAGAATAAACAAAGAAGTGACTCATATCAAACACCCGACTTTTTTCTACTTTTATTGCAAGCCCTTTTTGTGGTCCTAATTTACACATTCTGTTGATCTAGTTTAAAAATTATTTTCTTTTCTTTGATAGTAAGAAAGGCCAAACCAAAATCAGAGATAAGTGAGTGCGGCATCACCCTTCTGGTGGCAGCAGTGTGGGCCATGGACAAAAGCTCATGGTCTCTGAAACAATGAGTTGTGCAGAGGTTCATTTCATGCTGTTTAGGGCTTAGGGATGCTCAGATTCAATAATGCTTTTCTTAGTCTAACCAGCCCTTGGACTGACACTTCTGGTGAATCTTTCTTGCCACCTAGCACTTTAGAAGAGACGTTTTAATTTAATTGACTCAATTCATAAGCAAGTGGCCAAATGCCTCTTTTTTCTCACTTCTCTCCTGGCACTGTTAGAGAGAGCTGAAAAGAATGAAGGATGACCTCTGCTTTATATTGTTTAACATACAACTGAACAAAAATACAAAACACAAATTATGACAGACACATAGTACTGATTCTAAATAAGCACTGCACTGTTTTGATTATAATAATCCATTAAATTATCCCACTATCCAATGAAGTAAGATATATTACTATCTCTATTTTACTAGTTGGAAAAGTGAAGCACAGAATTTATATAACTTGCCTAAGGTTATATACAGCTAATAAACTGCAGGTTCAGGATTCAAACTCAGGCATTCTATGCACTTATCCAACATGTTCTACTCACCCTCAACACAGTCAAGTGTTACATGAACTTACAGAAGATAGATAAGGGCTGGAAAGGTTTATGAAGAAAGTGAAATGGACTTGAACTTGTCAAATGAAGAGACCATGGCCAGGCAAGGGGAAACTCTGTTAAGAAAATGACTGGGAAGCATGGAGCATCCATGGGAGAGTAAAGAAGACAATCTGACTGGAGGGGATGGGTACAAGGAGAAATTAGCTAAGATGATAAGTATGGGCAAGATTATGGAAATCCAGAACAGTTCTAGTGAAAATTGAATTTCCAAGAGGGTGAAGTTATAATTAGGTTAAAAGACATTATCTCAAAATGCACTTTGTTACATTCCAACATAAACAAAGCTTCTTTCCAGGTGTATAGATCTCTATTGGCAAAATTGAACAGGGGAAAACACTGACTGAGAGGTAAAGATCAATGCATGTTTATTTTGAGGTAGCATGGGAGAATGGCATTCAGAGAGCCAGAGTTTTCAATTCTGACTGACAGTCCATTTTGATTTGGACTCTGTTTGTGATCTCTGTCCACTAGAGATATATCAGACTTGTATTTAAGCTGAAATGTGATTACACCCAGGAGACCTGGCTGGAGGAAAAGCAGACTGAGGGACATTTTCTCAGTGCCACCTTCTCTTCGAAAGATCGTAAGTGAAAATCAGCTGAAAGGCAAAGAGAAATTGTGTCCTACCTGCAAAATCAGAAAGGGAAATGAGAGAGAAGGAATGGGAACACATCTAAGGCATCTCTGAGGGAAAGGTGACACTGTGGATGAGCTGGCGAAAAAAGAGTGAAGCTGAAAGAGGCAGGGGTGTCTGAGTGTGCCGCCAGAAAAGTTACGGAAGAAGGTGAAATAGGCTAGCTTAGGAAACGGTCAGGATACTGTAGGGAGAACAGGGAACAATTTCATAACTTCTCCATCTTCCAACAGCTTACGGTGTCCCAGAAATGAGAAAGTGTGCTTGATAAGAATGATTTATTGACCAATTATCTGTTTCCACCCTCAGCTCTCTGGAACTGGACAGCAGACAAGTCTAGTAAATTATATTTTGGAGTTCTCCAGAAAAGAATATCTCAAAGATGCATGACTTTCCAGGTGGTCACGAGGCAGCTCTGTTTTCTGTACATTTTCTGTCATTTTAACTTTCCTTTCTCTGGCCCTTTCTCAGTCCTTTCTCACACCCCCACTGACTCAGCACTGTTTATCACACCCGCCACTATGATCACTTTCCCCCTGCACATGCATCCAAAGCCTCTTGCTTCCTTTCCCCTTCTCCCATCATTCCTTCATGCTGCTCCTACCCCAGACTGTCTGCTCCCCAAGCAAACTCGATCCCTCCTGGTGTGCCCCAGCTCCTGTCCTTCCTCCTCTAGCCATGCTCTTGGTTTCCCTGTCTGCCTCATGGCAAATATCCTGAAAAGAGAGGAAAAAAATATCCATGCTGTCCTCCCTTGATAGGTCTCTTCACTCCCCAGTCTCCACTTATTTTTGCCCTTCCCCCGCTTCCCCTGACTGCCGTGGTTACTCTGACAAGCCTCGGGGGAAAACTGTGCTTTTGGTTCAGTAATTACTCAGATTTGATTTGGGTAGCCTGAGAGTGCTGAAAAGCCTGTTTCAACTGAACATTCCATAGTCCCAAATGTGGTAAGCAGGTCTCATTTGTCATCTGCTGTCATGGCTAACTGGCAACTTCCAGGCATGGGGTGACTGTCAAGCATCTCAAGCATATGATGTCGACAACTACATAAAGAATGCCAACAGATTACAGACCATCATGTCATGTTTTACTGGCATTCCCCTAGCAGGAAATATGGACTACCATCTTAGATCAATTTTGGCACACTGTTTATTTTAGAAGTTTTGTTCCAGAGCTTTGGGCCACCTGATCATTCCAGCATTTTCTACATTACAAAATCAAAGGAAAAACAAGTTTGGGGCTGAGCATTTTCAGTCACCAGTGACTCGATGACAAGTACCAAATCCATTTCACTTAAGATTGTGGGTTGAACTCAAATTGGGGTCCCTGAAGAGAAAGACCAGTCCTTTATTCAATACGTTAAAGAAAGCATTTCTTATTTCTGTTAAACAACCAGGAAAGGAAAGATCGTGCAACAACTGGAAGAACACTGCAAATACCAAGGTTACCAAAAGTCACCCAGAAACCTTTACAATAATTTAAAGTGGTGATAGAACAAGTAACATACTGTGTTTCTATTGATGAAGTAATCCTTAACCCTTGAACCTAACTTGTACTGCACTAAGAAGTCCATAGGACTGTTTCTAGTTGATCTATCAAGGCAATTTCCCACTGTTTAATTGATTGGAAATGGTGCTGATGATTTTCTAATTTAAATTATCCACAAAGCACTAAAAAGTGTGACTCTTTTGGGAATTACCCTTTATGAAAAGAAAAGGAGACTTTTTTTAGAAATTATGAGTAATAAATAGTTCAAGATAACACTGTACTGTGAGATCTAAACACATCAAATATGTGCAGACATAGGAAAGCTATGATTTCCTCAATTCTTTGCAAGGTAACTTAATTCCAAGAAGTCTCGTTTTATTAGAAATCACATTTCTTAAATATTATCTAAGTTCACAGTGAGCAGATAGCCAACTTGGAAGTGGGCTTAAGAAAATATAAAATTCAAAGGTTTGAAAATAAGTAAAGGAGAAGCAAGATGCTTTGAATCATTAACAGCCCTACACATGTACACAGAGATATAAAAACAGCTAAAAAGGCAAGGACAAAATTAAACAGTAATGATGATTTATAGTAAGATACTCTGAGACATGACAGAAGTCTCAGAACACCAAAAGGAAAATCTTGTTTGCTCAAATTATTTGTTTCTTCTGTCTAATTAATGTAATTCTAATATACAAGTGATAACACTGGCATTTCTTTGAAATGTTGATTCAGTTTAATTATGAAAATCACCAAGGTATTTTCTAGCTGCAGCATCACTCCCTGTACTAAGATTAATCACATCAACATCATTCATTTAATCTTCAAAGAGGAAGCAGTTGTCCACAAAAGCCTTCAAATAGCTTCATTAGTGCAATTTTTCAGTCTCAAACACTTAGCTGGCAGCATATGATTGAGAGTAAGATCATTATATTCATCTATTTCCTAATCTAATTTTTTTAATGTTTCTACATTTAATGTAGAAATGCATAAATGTGGCATTTTCACCTTTTCTTTGTTTGACAAACAGCTCAAAACATGAGGAAAATATGGATTGCCTTTAACAAAATATTTGGTTGCTGTGGCTTCAGTTCATGAGATGTAATGTGCAGGCTCAGAATCAGTACATTTTCTCTTTGGCGGTTTGTTTAATGTGAAAAGGACTGGACCTAGAAATAGTATGTGTTCTTGTCTCTTGTAGACAAAGAAAAACTTGAACATGAGAGACATTCCCTCAGTGTAGAGATTAGAGTGAAAATAGTCATTGCACAAAATTTCTTTGGTGTTTTAAAATGCAAGATGGACATTATATTTAAAAATAAAAATGGTCAACTTCACTTGTTTCTTCACTAAGACCCATGTTTTGCACCCTTCACTTTGTCAACAGCATTAATAATTCTTCCCTCTTCCCTATTGGAAACCAATAGGCATCAGAGCCCCTAAAAAAACACTAATATTTGATGCACTGATCAAATCACAGTATCAATCATTAAAATGTACTCAGTTGTAATCAAGAGCATTCTCTGAGACTTAGAGCAGAGCCTGGCACCAACAGAGGTGTGGTAGTTATTTGTAATTACTGTACCTACTCTGAAGTGTTATGAAATGTGTCAGAAAGTACAATTTGCAGAGCCCCATTACCAAGAAGGAAAACTTGTTAACTGGTGCTTTAAATATTGCAACTTATAAAAGAGTGATTCATTTGACTTTTGATTGGTCCCATTGCACAAATCATTGCATTGCAATATTCAGTGAGTGTGCAAAGGGGAAAGAAGAGGTAAATCATGCACAGAGACATCCTCAAAGTTAATATTTGGTGACCATATAATGCCAAATTTTTAAGGCAAGATCTGCATATGATGGGAGAAACAATGGAGTATATTGGGGGTTTAAGCAAAGGAGTCAGGGCTTTTGGTCATGAAAATAATCTATAACCATTGTAATAATTTGAGGCATAAATTTTGTTTCCACAAATTATATAAAGACAATTACAACACTAAAATATTTATTTATTTTAAATTGCTTTAAAATAAAACTAGAATAAGGTTTTGTGGAACTGAATTCTAGTTGATACAACATAATTTTAAGATAAAATATAAAGATGAGAATAACCCCAGGGTAAAAAGCCATTGTTTCCATTCGTCCAGCTATATGTAAAATCACCAGGGTAAAAATGGAACTATATGAAAGAGAGGAAGAAACTGCATTATTTACATATGTGTTCATTATGATAATAGGAGGCAAAAACAAACAAACAAACCCTGTGCATTCCTTGATTCATGTATTCCTGAGACTTTATTACCTACTATATGTAATACTGTGTTAGACATTCTGGGAAATACAAAGATTGGAAAGATAAACTCTCTTCTCTTGAGAAGCCTTTACATTGGTAGAAAGCAGGAGCACATGTCTTTACAATAGAAGCAGTGTGATGTAAGTGAGTAAAAGAAGAAAAATATGCCTTAGAATTCACAAGTAGATTTCTTCCTGGCTGGAAGATCATGGAAGGCTTCATGGTATGAAAACATATGGGCTTCCTAGGGTGCGTAAAATGCTGAAGGGTCAAGATTGGGAGAGAGAAGATTAGATTTTGGAATTTAAAATAGTCAATCTGCTGTTCCTGAAATTTAATGCATTTTGCATCCTCTGTAGAGAACGATAAAAGTTATTTTATTTTCAGAAGTGTCCAAAGGATTTTTTATAATAACAAACAAAAAGATTTAAGAAGACAGTGTTCGGTCCAGTTGGTATTTCTGAAATAGAGCCTAAAATACCTATTTGAATGGTTAATGTCAGACAGTAAGTGCAATTAATACAAAGTGAGATAAAAACAAAAACCAATAAACCTGAGCCAGTATACTTGAACATATTCTGAAAAAAAGTGTCTGCTTTTCCTATAACAATTTAATTCATTTCTATTCATGTAAAATCTTGTTGGAAACAAAAATGATCATTAGAGAAGATGTTTAAGACTCTGAATCAGGTGGTTTCATGGATTTTTAAAATTGTTTTTCCTCTCTCTCTCTCTTTATATAAACATATTTTTCCTTTCTGTCTCTTTCTTTATATATATATATATACACACACACAGGTTCCCCCAATATCCAAAATTAGAGCTTTTATATGAGATCTTTTGTAAGTTGGCATGGCCTAAAGCAGAGAATTTTTTTTTTTTGGTAAGTTGAATGGCCTAAAGCATTAATTTATACAGAAAATATTTGAAACTTCCCAGACCCAAATAATAACCTCCTTTAGGCTTTTTTGATACCTTAAGACACATCTTGCTAAAGGATGCACAAAATAAAGAAACTGAGATAGAGCACAGATGCTCAGAGACACCATGCAAAGCCTCAACGCTATGGTGGCTTAATGCTGAGATGCTGAGTGTGGTTCCTGAGACAGGGGCTTGGCAGGGCCACTCTCACTGCTTGGGGTGCGCACTGCCTCTAAACAGGCTCGCTGCCAAACAATTGCTGAAGACTGTTTTCACCTTTTGCCTTCTTTTGTAAAATTGAAAATCCTCTTCAGATTTCTTTTGGTTAGAGGAAACAGGTACTAATGCAGGACTTTGGTAAAAGCCAAGTGGCACAACTAAACTTTTTAAAAAGTGGGTGGATACCTGTATATTTCAATGCCTGCTTGGGTTGGAAGTGGAAATTTGTTGGTGGATCAAAGTGAATCAAAACACCTGAGGTAGTGTAGCGATTCAAATATTACTTAATGAAAGAAAATAAAACAATTAATAGAGCTTACTGACTTCGTCTAATTTGCAAGCACTTCTGATATGTCCTGGTAATTTCAATTAGCATCCTAAAAGAAAAGAACCTAGATAATATTGGGAAATCAACAAACTAAAACAGTCCCAGGAATAATGAATGTATACTCCTGTTTGTAAGCATGCAAAGGATAAACACAGGTGGCTTGACAAAATATGAATAGTCCTGGAAACAAAAATAATCATATACAAACTAATACTTAATCTGGGTCCTATTCTGAGCGTCTGTAATATGTCTCACTAATATGAGAATATGCAGCAGCTCTTTTAACTGAGTAACCGAGAAGCCTCTTTCACAGAACTCTAAGGAGCTTAGCATCACCTTTCTGACCATCTTTCCTGTCTTCTATATATCCTCATAAAATATTTACTGTTCTTCTGAATGACCACTCTGATTATCCTTGGACTCCTTTCAGATTCCCTGATGATGTCATGGAAATGTTAAACCCATTATGCTAAGTTAGGACCTCCATCTGCAGTGACCTCTTGGCACAAGCTTCGAGGACAGCATGATATTTTTACATAAAAGTTAGTCTTCATTCAAATCCTTGAGGTCTGATCCTGAAAAAAACACTGACAGCTCAATCAACCCTAATAAATACTTAACTAGGTCCATGGAAAAAAATAATAATACAATTCTCCCCAAAAGTCCATTACACATTCACAATTGAGTCATAAAAATGTCCATTAAATGTACAATTATTTTACCATATTTTTATTGGAAAACAAGCATTTATCCTAATTTACAGGTTTAACCCAAAGGTGATAACATGACATTCCTTTTCATTAAGCTATTAGAGGAGTGACGAGTGATGGCGCCCAGCTCTAATTATCTTTAATGTAGTGTTTCAAATTGATCATGCATAATGCAATTCAAATCATAATTAAATTAATTTGTATTGATTTAAGATTTTATAAGTTGTTAATAACTACAGTGTAGTACATCTATTTCCACAAGCTAACATTAATATTTTCAAAATGCCAGAGCACTTCCTCCTTTTTACTCCAGTTTTGTTCTCATTAAAAAGTTCACAAACTTGTCATACTTTACGCAGATGAAAGCTAATTCAAAACCATACAGGTAGAAGTTTTGAGCATTTAAGTAAGGTTTCTCCAAGAAATGATGTCTAATACATTTGAAAATTTAGGATTATCTGGCTTTAAAAATATATCTATTCTTGAAACACCTATTTTTCTCCATCTTCTATCCCCATCACTACACCTGCCTTTCCAATTGGCTAGTACAGAATACCAACTTCTGATCGAGGGACTGACTCTGAGAAACCAAAGGAAACCAGCGGAAATAGGGAAGTCCCTCCTCGGTTTACCATGGGTGGAGAAGAATCCAAAGCCAAGAGCTTTGGAAGCAAACTTTGCCCAGCAAGAAAACCCAGGGGTCTGGGCCTCCTCAGATACTTCCCTTGTCTCCTTATTTAACCACATGCAAGTAATAAAGTTCCATCGGAAATCTCCACATCTGATTGCAAAGCAGAGAATCAGCTGGTGGACAGTCCAGGAAAGCCAAGAACACCTCCTCCCCCTGTTTTTCTCAAGAACTGAAGGGCAAGTTGGGAGAAGGAGGGGAGTAAGACAAAAGAACAGGATAGAATAATCAGTTAGCATAACCCATTATGCTGTTAGGACCTCCATCGGCAGGGGCAGGATAGATTAATGACCCGGAAAGCCCGATCAGTATGTTTTTGTAACAGAAACAAATACGGGACAAATTTGCCAATTCTCTGATCGGTTTTGTCACATACTAAAGAATTATTACTTCGCCTCCTCATACTTGAACTGTAAATCTACGTGGACCATGGCATAAACCACTAAAAGACATAATGTAATCCTTCCACCCTCCAAAGCTTTGAAACTAGGAGTAGGGTAGTGCCGATTCTTGCTCTTACGTGGAAGGGTGAGCCTAGGATTGGGCTTCCCCCATCGCTGCCCACCCCCCGTGTATTTCTCGGCATGATCAACGCCTTAAGATCCTAGGAGGGGAAAATGAAATAGTTAAATTTGGGAACTCCGGCTTGGAAATAGAAGTAAGATATTCCCGAGAAAGTCTCAGAAATGAACATTATCCGAAAAGAGTTTCCGGGATCCCAGCAGGATCTCCGTAGCACGGGCCAGGAACCGCACCTACTAAGCCTCGGGAGTGCGCGCTCACAGCAAACTCAGGCAGGAAGTCGCCTAACCCCGCCCGCCGCCCTGACCGCGCGGGTAATTTGCTGCTCACTAGCGACCCCTTCAGGTCTCTGGGGGAAACGAGCACATTCCGGAGCGCACCCGGGACGTTCGCCGCTGGCCGCGAGCCGCGCTCCTTTCGGAGGGTCACACCAGCCGACGGTCCCAACCTGCAGCGCCTGTAGCCTCCCGCCAGCCCTGCCCTGCGTTGACTCGGCCCTAGCGCCCTGCGCTGAGATCGAGCTCCCGGGAGGACCAGGCAGGGGAGCGCGTGGACTTTCGGGGAGAGTACCCCCTCCTCATGACCACGGAGAAGGGCAAACTGATCAGGAGAGGAAAACGTACGAACCACAAACTCAGATGGAACTGACGCGAGGGAGAAAAACCCAGGGCACAGCGAGGGCGGAGGCCTCCGAGGCCCTCTGCCTATGTTGGCCACCTTGAACTCTCTTGTATATGGGGTCGAACCACCACGGTGGTTTCAGATACAAACAAGCTTGAGCAACACTTTCTGTATACGTTCCCCAGTTACTAAATAGCTCCCTCAACTAAGGCGCCATCAGTCCACACCCCACCCATCCCCGCCAGTTGGGCAGGAGTGTATCCATAGAAGAGACCTCGTGGATAAATGCATGCATTCTGCTGTTCCACGTTTCCGAGGCCTCAGTTAGCCCGGTCTCATCCAAACTGCCAAAATCTGTTCTCCACTCTGACTTCGGAAGACGACTCTTTTTAGTTTAGCACTTTGCCACAACAGATGGTGTCCCGGTGATGTCTCATTCTCGCCAGCACTACACACAAAACCTTCAATGGACCGTTGTGCATTAGCCAAAGATTTCAGAAAGAGTCTTGAGTTGTGAAGGGGTCTTTGCACTAAAAGGTTGAGGAAGGAAAAGGGGTGTGAGAGGGGTGGAACAAATATTTTCAAGCAATCTCCAAAAATGTCACTATACTGGAGAATAAAATTAATTTAGTTAAACATGACACATTATTTTCCTTCACTAATAATACTCAGAAATGAAGATAAGGATTCTTTTGGACTTGAGTTACAGTTTTGCAGTAGACTAAAAACTGGAGCCCTGAGATTGAAATGCTAGCCATGAATTTTCCAGTGTGCACTATGTCCGGAATTGGGATTTAGAACATTGGGGTAGGGGAGAGGGGGTTTAGATCCATCCATAAAAGAACTATTTTAAGATTTAAAAAAAAGTCTTGCAATAAAGTCTTATAACTGAGGCTGAATTTAAGTGTTTGGAAAGAAGGAGGGTTTGGTATTTTGTGGATGGAGCTGTAGGTGAGGGGGTGGCATTGGTATGTGTGATTAACAGTGCAGGTTGTTAAGTTTCCAAGCAGGCTTCGGCTTAAAATGCATGAATTCTATTATATGTACAATTTAATCACAAGGTATTTAAAATAGACATTTCCATCTAAAATCCAATCAGAAATCAACACAGTTCCTCCAGGCATTAGATGATCATCTCGATTTTGCATTTGTAAACTGGGAGAAATAAATGTGACTTGTGGATACCAAGAGGTCAAGTACGGCTGCTCAAATATTTTTCTTACAAAATGACGGATTTATTAGACAAATAAGTAGCCCGGCTGATGCAAAACCCCCAGTGATTGAATTTTGACGTTAAGTCAACAACAACTCGAACTACATCAGTGCTTCAAGATTTAGTTATGATGGTAGAGATTACTGAACAAATAAGAGCCAGAAATGAATACAGATTTCTGAGGATCTGCCCTGGCACCCTCTTCTTGACATTCTCCATATGCTCGCCCTATTCAGACTGTATTATAATTAAAAGACTCGCCTATGCCTTGCGATTGGAAAAGAACTTTAAAATAATTAGGCATATTTTCCTGTTTAAGGGGGTAAAAAAACAACAAAAAGGACAGGCTCAGGGAGAAAGCCAATTGAGTTTCATTATAAATTCCATCGTCGCCTGAAAGTCACCCACTATTAGAAGGGAGGAAGCATGCTGTGGATGTTTAGTTTTGTTTTTAAAGCTCTCGTTTTCATTGCGTTTCGATAACCTACTCTCCTACCCTTCTCCTTTTTCCTATAAAACATAGATTTCTGAAAGATTTGAGGACTTGGGCTACGTCAGCATCCCACTTGCAGATGTGAATCCACTGCTAAATAATTAAAGTCCCCAGTAGAGTTTCAGTAGTACTTAGATTTCACCTTTCCTGGGTCCTCCTCCCTGCCGCTGCCCCGGCCAACCCCTGGGATCTGGCCGTGGTGCTGAAAATCCTGCGTGAATCTTCTAGGAATGGAGGAAACCACTCATGGAGGCTTTTGCTTCTCAAGAAAAGGGGCTTAAATAATTGAGATTACATTTAAGCATAAAGAAGTTCACTTCTCATCTTTTTATGGAGAAAAAGACTTATCTGCTCTTAGTGTGAAAATCTTTTATTTATTCCATGTGTGACTTCTTTATTGTAATGGAATTGGTGACTCATATCTCCATTTAAGTCTTGTTGGATCAGCCAAGAATTCATTCTTCCCACCTTTTCCTTCTCTTATTTCTCGATTTTTGACTATAGTTTGGCTCCCGGTATATAGCCTATGGAACAGCTTATTTTGCAAAGACAGATCTATATTTGATTTTAAGGTTTCATCTGATCAAAGGCATGACACAATTTATCTTTGTAGCCAGAATTTTGCTTTCTGGGTATCCAGGCACAGATGGCTAGAGGCAACAAACTGTGGTGCCAGATCTTTATCCCAAAGTTTATTTAAATGCAGTAATCATTTCACTCTGTAAAGTAAGTTGCCCATTTGGGCTTCACTCCTAGTTTGTCATATTCCCCTTCCTCATATGCATGTACCCATAATTTCTACAGATGGTTCATCAGACTGGTTTTTAAATCATATATGGTATTGTTTTCCCCAGTAAATAAACCTGGAAATGCAAAATTGCTAGCTTAAAAATAACAATACAATTAATAAGCAGAAAGGAATGTTTCATAACTATTTTGCCACTCTCCAGGATTAAATAGTAAGTTGTGCAATTGAAGCCCTTCTGCTGGGGATGGACTATACTTCTCTATTCTTTTCCTTTTTGAATATGGAATAGTACCTTCATCCAATAATGCATCTGTTTACAGTTTGCCTGAACTTGTATCTGGATTTATATTTCAATATGCTCCTTAGGATGCAAAATTCCTGTCAAATTAAAGAATGCTCATGTCTTTCCCACTTCCAGCAAATCACTTGCAGCATCTAATAAATCCAGCTGGGGTTCCTTCCATAGCCCGATGCTGCTGGAATCATTATTGTCCTGCCTTGTTTCATGTCAGAGGCCTCTTCGCCTCATCTGTCATGAAACCAATTTCACTTTATTTACATCCATTTGCTAGTTTAATTACTGTGCTGATGAATAGCCTGAAGGAATTAAGTTACGAGTCTTTGGAAATCCAAAGCGACAGATATATGGGCTACCTTTTAACTACAGGGAAAGAAATGAAGGCTAGTATGGCATGCACCAAAATTTAAAGATAATAAGTGTTTCTCTCTACTCAGCTACTCTTGAAAATCAGGATGATCCTGTCTTTATGTATTCATCATCTCCTGGTTGAAATATAATGCTTTAGAACCCCTCATATTTATGGATTTACTACAGTTCTCTATAATACAATACAATTCTTTATTGTTAAAGTGCTTTTCATTTTTACAAAAGTTACAGATGATTTTCCAGGCAAGCCAAATAATCTAATGTGCTGGTGTTTTTAATTAAAGGAACCTACCTATGTTAGCCTTTCCTTGAAACTGAGAATTTACTTCTGTATAAACACAAATAGGTGCCTCTGTGAAAATAAAGAATATTTGATAAATGTAATCTAATATACTGTGCAAAGTACTCTATCTATATACTATGAATAATGTAACAGATGTCATTCATATAATTTTTTGCTTATCATTGAACACAATTTCACAATTATCTTCTTTAATGTGTTTTTAAATCATAAAGAAGAACATTTTTGCTGTCTCTTTTACAAGTCCAACAGAATAGAGTACTATGAGTCTATGTTAATGACATAGGGTTTGTGGTATGGGTGAATAATCTCTGCTTTCAAATATATACAAGCAGTAAATCATTTGCATATATATTTTTTAAAACCTAAAATCAATGAACTTTTCAGTCATTCCATTATCCTATAAATTAGCTACTGTAGTATAAGCCTACTAAAATCATACTATTAAAAATCATGCCTACCAATCATAATGTTAAAAATCATTTTCAAGAGTACTCATTTCTAAATTTCATTAATTATAGATTTTAAAACTTAAAATTGATAATCCAGAAATTAAGTCTTCATATGGTTCACCATCACTGACTACCAAGTGAAAAAATAATACCTGACTTGATATTTGATTTATATTTTCTCCATCCCCAGGTAGCATCACACATAAAAAGAATGCAACTTTTAAATCTAAGTGCCTATATTGTTTTCCTTTTATTGCTCTATTTCTGAGAGTTTCTGACATTTTAAAATTATTACTTTCATTTGATCTCCCTAAAAATGGTAAGTTTATGGCACATGAAAAATATACTCAACATTTCTAGAAAGAACCAAGTTTTTTCTTATAGACTTAATGTACTTCTTCACTTATACCATGTGCACTCCATGTTGCATGCATAATTACTTCTAAGACTCTGCAAACTTTTAAAACTATTTAGTTAACTCAAAATTTGTTTAAACACTCAAGGGCAAGAGATACTTCTATATAAAGCAGAAATGAGAAAGACGGCAGTTTTAAATGCTTTCTCCTTTCCTCTCCTCCTAAGAGATTAAGTACTTTTTGCACCCTGTAGACTCTGCAGTTTCTCTTATCATAAAGCCAGCTTACCAGGAGGGATAAAAAGGTAAACACTTTACATTCACTATCATAAGAACGAAAGAGTATGAAAACTCTCCGTTATATATGCAGATATATATTATAAAGTATATATTCATTATAAATCCCCCAGACCCCTCCCTCCATGCCCCCTTACATCCCCTAAATGCACATTTGCACCATTCTAAGCTCTCTACTTTTAAAAAAGGCTCATCTTCAAAAAAACCTACATAACAACTTTTTTATTATCAAGTCTTGCTTATTAAAGTTTTGTAATAAAGGAACCCTAAATAGGACCCTCCAGGTAAAAGTCCCTTCTGTTTTAATAGAACTAGGTACCATTCCATTTCTTTCAGGAGAGATTTGCGAAGTCTTTAACTTGACAGAAAGGAAATCCACATTGGTCGAACCTTCTTTAGCTATTTTTATTCTTTTTTAAATAAAAGAAATGAGAATGATGGGAGTTTTAAATGTTTTCTCCTTCCCTTCCTCCTCCCCCATCGTTCCCATTCTCCCCATTTGGAAGACCCTCTCCTCCCTTTCCAGCTCTTTTTGATTAATAGATCCATGTGGCTAACGGCCTGACATATGGTGTGCGAAGCAGCTTGAGATAGTACCTTAGGCATCCCCTACGGCCATTAACATATTAGGGGCTTATGTGCAGTCAGACAGTCAGACCTCATCGAGAGCCGGCGTTTTCAGAGAGGTTGCACCCCAGAGCTGTTTGATAGTTTCAATAATGCACCGCTCTTTGATTTTAAGGGAGCTGCTTCTAGTGCTGTAAACCAGAATAAAGTTTAGAGACGAGACTCACTTACATTCAACAACAGTAAAAATTGTGCTTACATCTGTTTGTATATGGATATGCACGTGGCGACGCAGCTTCAAGCCCACAAACAGGCACCAGCTCCTGAGTATTATAGGTAAACAGGCAACGTCACCTGCCTGGATTTATTTTGTTTAAAAATTTATTTTGTTTAAAGTCCTCTTTATACCAGGAATACTAACAATACAATAACAGTACAGTCACTGGGAGAGATGATTCAAAAGCAATAACAAAGTACATTATAATGTTTAATAAAGAAATTGCTCTGAATTATGTAGCTTGTTTTTCTCTAGTAGAAGAAATGAAGTGCATTTACATCTATAGACTTAAAATAAGAAAGAGAAAGAAAATAATGAAAAGTTTAACTTTAAAAGATATGATCATATTTTAGATATACTTTCAAATCAAATACCTGGAGAGCTAAGTATTCTTGTTCTACAAAACCTGAAAATTAACAAACAGAAGTCTTGACAACTCTGAAAGGTAGTGAAAGCCTCTAGGATGTACCTATAAGCACATATGCATTATATATATGCATATATGTATACATTTTTGGCAAAGAAGATGATATTCAAAATCAAAGAAGACATCTCACTTGAAGCTAACTGAATTCATTTGAACATTGTAAGAAAGCTAAAATTCGTTTTATCTAACCTTCTTCCAGCTTCCTGCTGATAAAACCACTGTACCCCTTTTGAACTGTATTCTGTTTGCTTGGCAAACAAATGCTGTTCCGCACTATTAAACCTTTTAGGTAGTTTCATCTTCGCATTTCTCAAATACAGAGCTAATAAGAAGGTGCTTTGATGGTGTTTTACTTTCAAACTATAGCCTCGAGGCGTTAAAACGCGCAAAAGGTAACCAAAAAAGTAAATTGCCATGAGCAAGGCGCACCCTCACTTTCAAAATTGCCCCGACCCTCTGCAGTGCACTGCGTGGCAGCCGAAATCGCCTGTTTCTGTGCAGAACTGCGTCCGGTTGGCAGCCCCTGGAGTTCTGAACCCGTGCCACGTTACCAGAGGGATGAGGAGAGGGGAAGCACTTCTAAGTTTAAAAGCCCTGGGATCCCTTGGGGGAGGGGAGAGACAGGAGGTAGCGAAGGCAAAGCCTCCCAAAAGTTGATTCTAGGTAAACAAATATCAGATGGGAAGGGAAGATCAAGAAATGGCAACTTGTTAAAGCCGCCGATAATAAAACTTCTGCATAAGGTGTGGCCAGCGGCTCAAGAGCCTGCTCAGAGGCGCTAAGGCTGATTTCAAACCTCGGCTCAGCTACACTTTGGAAGGAAGACACCCCCACCCCCCACCCCGGAGCGCACTGCTGCCTCGCACACACTGGATTCCCCTACACGCACGCACACATACACAAGACCCTCTAGCTGAATGTAAGCAAATGGAACTGAAACGTATGTTTTCTTTAAAACTGGTGTTTTAAAGGAGTCTTCCACTCAAAGGAGTCACAGTTCCTCCCATTTAGGTACATTTTCGAAAGAAACGCAAGCCCCAGGGAGATACCTCTGCCCAGAGTCAAATGGATCCTACCTGCCTTTTAAAATACCTGGGTTTCCATTGCTAACTCATAATACACATTTTAAGCAGGATAGTTGGGCTCCAATCTCAGCCTCAGAGCTCCTTGTCACATTCTGCTTCTCTTTCTTTCTCTTTCATCACAACGCTTTGGTAAAGTCGCATAAGTGATAAAAATTAACATAAATCATTATTAGTTATTAGGATTTGCTCTAAATTACACTGTGAATACCGCACCAGCCCCATCTGCCGCCCCTGCTCTTGCAGCAATAGATTGCAGATAAAATAAATGTCCTTACCCCATTAGAAGGTTCCTGTCTCTGTAGCCAAAAGCCAAACAAAAGCAATAAATACCGGGCTTTTCCTTTCCACTATTCAGCTGTGACTCTTTTCATCAGCTCTTCCTCTAGAAAAGCTCGATAGCTGCCTGAAAATATTGCATTTTATATCACCAAAGGGCGATTAATATTGCATTAACTGTATTTAACATTTTTTAAGCGCAAGTAATCTACAATGAAGTTCGTTTCTGTTGATATAAGTACAGGGGGTATCAGAACTACTGCAGACCACTTAAAACATCCATATAAACATATTATTTGTCTCACACTTTGTATTTTTAAAATAATATTAGAGTGTAGCGCGCCATGTTTGAAGTGGAAGAAGCCTTGCTAATGGTCTGCTTAAAATATTCTGACACTGACTGGAGACAGCCAGGTCCCTGCCTTCATTAAATGTTTATTGTCAACACTTGGCGGGGGTAGGAATGGGGGGAGACTGGAGTAAGTGAATTTCCACGGCTGGAAATTGTCAACACTTTGTTTTATTCTGGTCCATGCCTACAAAGTTTGTACACATTATACTGCACTGAAGCCAGGAGACAGTTACCAAACTTTTGTCTGCAATTCGTTTTACTTAATCAATGCAAGTAGTCTGTCTCTCTTCCTCCTCCATCCCTCCTTTTGCCACGTCTCTTTCCAGGCCCTCTTTTAGTACCTTCAGTTTCCCTTCTCCTTTTCCTATCCCCTTGCGTTTCTAAATTAGAGAGAAGCCACCTCTTGGACACTGGGGCTTGGGGCAGGAAACGGAACAGGGGTGCTTTCTTCCCCACCGGTGGGTTTGCAAGAACAGGACTCTGGTCTCACTCACTGCTCGCGCTTTGCCAGCTTCTTTCCGACGGAGATTTTCAATCTCCGTTTTGCGATCCACGATTCTACTAAATTCTTCCGGACAGAAGCCCCAGAGGCCAGCCCTCCTCCCTCCCCGGGTATAAAGCCTTGCCTAATGAATTCAGATTTGTAGCAGGGCATTGCTGGTGTGCACCTGAACGACAACAACAAAAACCAAGATCTTACAGCTCCCAAGTTTTTTCAAAAAATGTAAACCAGTTTTGAAAGTTTCGTGGTGTTCAAGTGTCTGTTGACTAAGGCAAACTAAGGGAAGGGGAATATTTTTCACCTCTGCGAGTTACTGGTCCTTTCCCTTTTATCTCGGAACATCCTCAAAGGCGCTTGCAGGGTGGCGGCGGACCTCGGAGGTGCCTAATTACCAGCTGCGGAAGCCCTTCTCACCTCTCGGGGGGACTCGGCGCAACGCGCATGTGCGGGTCTGGCGCGCTCCCTGCGCGCTCCGTGCGCGCCTTGTCCGCCCCACGCTCCCCGCGGTCCGCGCTCCGCCCGCCACCCCTGCGCAAGCGCGCCAGGCGCCCAGGCCTCAGGCGGTTGACCCTCTAGGGTCCTGTGTGGCCTAGCCAAGTGCCTGCTGAGCGAAAGGAGCTGCGGCCTCCGGCAGCTAGAAGCCTACGGCTCGAGCTACTCCGAGCAGGCGGCCGAGGGGCGCAGACCAACCGCGCGGTGGTCGCTTGGCCGCAGCTCGCGCGCTTGGGGCGCTGGGATTCCCCGCGCGGACGGCCCCGGGTGGGTAGGTGTTTCCATAGCGGAGCGAGAATCCTGCACCGGTTGGGGGAGGGCAGGTCCCTTCGTGGCTGCGAATTCTGACCCAATCAGCTCCTCCTGTGGTTTCAGAGGGCACCCACCAACCCGCCTCCCCGAAGTCCGGCTGCTGGAGAGGGAGAAACCTCACGAGGCTGCCTCGGAAATAACTCCCGGAGTCGGAGGAGCCCTGGGCCGCTCAACTTTCGAGGCCTTTCCGGGCCCGCGCCCCGCCCTACATAACTACCAGATTTCGGGGAGAGGGAGGGCT
Source organism: Smutsia gigantea (assembly GCA_032199065.1). Classification (NCBI taxonomy): domain Eukaryota; kingdom Metazoa; phylum Chordata; class Mammalia; order Pholidota; family Manidae; genus Smutsia; species Smutsia gigantea. The sequence goes on along the minus strand of JAVSCE010013569.1, from coordinate 130,679 downwards.
GCCCGTCTCCCATCAAGCTGACTTAACAATTACGAAAGTTTTTAATTAGCTTCTTGTTATCATTCATTTTATTAATTTCCAGAACTCTCAGACCATGAATTATTCAAAGGGCAAGCCTACCCGAACGGGGCCGTCGCGCGCCCCCGCCGCACGTTCCCAGCCCGACAGGACCGCGCCGCTGGCCCGCTGCCCCGAGGGCGTGAGCCGGCCCCGTGCAGCCAGCCGCGGTGGCGCAAATGTTTGATCAAATATTAAATAACGTAATTATTGCGACAAGGCTTATCTCGCAGGTGGAAAAGAGGCTCCCCGTGAGAATTATAATTCGGCTGCTATTTTTAAAAAATCAGTTAAGCTTGCGGTCTCTTTTGAAACCGCCTGTGAGGACGGTGTGGCTCCCATTGTGAGGCTAAGACTGCGGCGGCAATAACACCAACAAACAGAACCACCCCGGATAGTAATTGTGGTCATCACCTGTAACATCCCGCTGGCCACCAAGGCAGTTTGAATGAGGTGGGGAACGCTACTCTGTAGCCAGGGTCAGAACTTAAAATTCAAATTTCACATACTAACTAGACTATGAAAGGCTATCCATGTGTAAGATGGACCAAAGATGCTTCACTCAAGGTTGGCGGGAGAGGCCTGGGGCGACAGGGCAGGAGGCCGAGGATGGGAGCTGGCCAGGTGAGTCCTTAGGCTAGGGCACTCTGTCCTTTAGGCATGGCCGCGTGTAGTAAAGGGACCAAACCAGTCTTAATATTACAACAAAGTAAAAATCGGTACAACCTCGGTAGTAGGTGCCTACGGTTTATTTATGAGAATGTAATCAAAGTTGAGAGTAATTTCAGAACACGCATTAAATAAAAATCTATTCAGAAGTTAGTTAATGTGTCTTTAGAACATCATTTCTTAGACCCACAGAAGGAGCAGGACCCCGAGCTAGAACTGGGGTAAAAAGAGAGAAACGAACAGATTGCACAAACGTGGCAGGTGCATTTTATGTTTATTTTTCTTTTGCCTTTCCTATTCCACCAGCGACTGGATTTCTGAGAAGCTGAAATGCAAACAGAGCACTGTTTTCCTACTCTCTTATTTGAAATTATTCTTTAAAAGAATCGGAGTCACACATTTTACTATTTCCACTCAACTGACTGGTGCTGGAATCCTTGTTCTTCAGAACCAGAAAACTTTGAAAGGCCAACTACTGCTGAGTGGCAAGCCTTTGCACTCTTCTCAGGAGGACATCTGTTTATTTGTTTCGTTAAAGTTGTGTTAGAAAAGACTTATTATTCCTTTCAACAGTACGTACATTCACTCACCAGATAGCAAAGCATTTCTTGCTTTGCACAGTTTCCTACTACATAAAATAGGAAACTCTGCAAAGCATGCACTTTCGTGATCTGTTTTATTAACATAATATTTTTTATTTGGTAAGGATTTTAATACAAAACAAATGCGTAAGTTCTTACTATATACATTGTCATCATTGTATAATACAAATGTATTTTTACCTGCAACATTTCCATGTGGGACGGATTTAAAAAAACAGCCTTTGTAAATCTTTTCGCTTGTTCACTTCTAGTTCTCTAACAAGGAAATCCGGTCATACTTTTCTATAAAATAACGTGGTTTTTTTTTACAAATGCATTTTATTAAAAACTTTTATGACATTTCAAGTCAATAACAACAAATCAATTTTGATGGAAGAGATCTATTTTTAAAAATACCTCTAGTGCTTTTCTTTAAACATTAACAACTGTTTAAAATCACAGCTTTTTAAATGTACTGTTCTTTTTTGAACACCAAGTGTTTTCTTTCACAGATTTGCCGGTAAAATTAAGAAAGATTTGGGTAAATTAGTATGACACCAGACGACATAATCCCAGCTATTAAGAAACTTTGTACATTTGGCATCTGATCTAGTACCAAGTCACCAAAGAATCTCTTGTCCCTCTGGAGCAGTAGGTGGCACACTAAATGTTCCAAATGAACAGAGGCATTTGACAGGGTAGCTGGACAGATCAGTGAGTGGTTTTTATATTTATTAACTTCCAAAGAAAATTCATTTAGTTACAACATTTTTTAGGTTAGAACAACATATACAAACCTCAGAATGCCTCTGTCCTTAAATCTGGATTTAAATATTTTAGGGGTGCCTGGTTGTTTATTATTTTCCACCACTCTAAAGTGAGGGCTGTGGTTTAAGAATTTCTGCAGTTAAAAAAAAACTTTGATAAACACAGGCAACTAATATAGAATTCATTTTATTCAGAGCACCGCTTTTCACATGAGTTATCTGAAAGTCAATTCTGATTCAGCAGAAAAATACAGCTTTCTCACCTTTTCCCCTCATTTCATTCCTCTTTTGACATCCTCCCCTGTATTTTTGGTTAAATTGAGTCTCATTTGTTGACCGGCTCTACCAGGGCTTAGCCCAGTATAAACACAAAAATGCACCCAAATCATATAGCTGCTCTTCTTTCAGTTATGTTTATTTGTAAGTGTACTGGGATATATCCCCCTGTTGTATTTTGGCGTACAGAAATAGTTCTAAAGAAGTGAGGAAGGGGAAAGGTAATAGAGCAAAGACATAACCAAGGAGAAAGCTCAGCAGACATACATGGACAGGTAGATCAATCCGTGAGATATTTCAGGATTAACACTGGCAGACTGTAACCACTGTGTGAGTGTGTGCATTAAAGAAAATATTTACAATAATTTTTTTTCTTTTCCTCTAAATACAAGAATATGACAAGAATGTTGTGTTTTCGGTGAAAACAGGCAGTAGACTGTGAAATCACACTATCCACAAAACGGTCTATCAGAAAGCTAGCCCAGTTTAGTGCTGTTTCAAATGCATAGAATGTTTGCGCTGCAAACAATGATATACAACATAATCAAATAAATAATGCCTAACCAGAGTGAGACCTAATTGTGTTTCTTTCTGCATCTTTCAGATCATGCATGATTTCAGTCTTGTCAAATGGCAGGTTTTTTCCTTTTGTTTCGTTTGCAATTTTTTAGTTCTTATTCAACGATGGCAATAAACCATCTCTACAAGAGATCAAAGGAGTATCTTGTGCACCAAACAAGCATTTTACCTCACCACCTTCAACTGTTTCATTTTTTACTCATCAGCAGTTCATAAAGTACCTTGATTATTACTATGAAATACTATACATGATTTTCTATTTGGGAGACTGATAGTGCAAATTAAAGTTCTTACTACCCAACATTTATCCCCAGCAATAAATTACTTTTTTGAATAATAATAATGAAACACAGTTGTTCTGCTTTCCCCCTAACATGCAGACCCTTTTGAAACAAATGGAGGGCTTTGAACCTGTCTTCCTCTCATCTGGGATTTAGTTGATTCTCACAGCCAAGTCCTGCTCCAACTGAAAGCAGAAACTTCTCAATATTTCAGTGATTTCATGTTCTCCACGAGAGAAGGAAAAGGGACCTAGAAAAGCAAGATGGGTCTTGTTCTGTGGAGAAAATGGGACAAAGTATGTATCCTAAGTGTCTCCCACCCCATCAATCTATTTTTAAGAAGGAAAAAAAACCAAATCCAATTCAGTAGGTAGTTTAACATAAACCACATAGAAAAATACGTGAAAGGGCAAGCAAGTTCTATGGGTGAGGGGGAAAAGAGCTTATTTGGAAATAGTCTGTTTTCTAGATCTTAGTTACAAGAGCAAAAACGAAGAGAAAAACTTTGTTAAAATTGTTTTATTTTCCTAGAATAAAATATTTATTTCGGAGCCCCTAAATTCTGCTTTTTAGTCATCTCAAAGACTGTGCTCCTTTCTCCCTAAATACCCGGACCCCACAGAGACCAGGCCACAGGAGTATAGACTGGTCCCTGGAAACACCTTGGACCCCACCTAAACTGGCAGCCACCCCTCCTCCCGCCTTTCAGCTGCACCCCCCACTCATTTTTTGGCAATGGAGAGCAGCCATCGGAGTCCCACTGGAACCAAGAAAATAAATCAAAAGTACTATGATGGGGTGGAGGTGAGATTTAGAGGGAAAAATTAGAACAGCTAGCTTCGCTATCAAGAATTTCACCTGGTTCGTTTGGTTTTCGGTTTTTGACTCAGTACATGTGTGTGTAGTGTTGGGCAATGGTAATACTGGTGGTGCTCTTTTTTCTCTTCCGTAGGGGGAAATGAAGCTGCAGAATATGGCTCCAGGAGTTAAATTTCTAAAGCATTGTTTCTTTTTATTTTATTTTTGTTTTAGTTTGTCTTTATTTGTCTAGTTTTTGGTGGTTGGTGGATTTGTTTTTGTACATAGTTCCTTGGTCCCCAGGAGATTTTGACAAGGGTCTCTGGTCAAAAACAGTCCATTTCCCTACACTTCCCAAGTCTCCCCCCACCCTAACCCCAGAACCATTCTGCTTCTCAAAAACCCCTCCTCTAATTTCCACTTTCCTTCCCCAAGTCCCCGCTCACCCCACTGCTCCCTCTTCCCTCCCACCATCCTCTCCTGTGTCCACACCCAGCACCCCAGTCCTGCAGGCTGAGGAACGGTAGGGGCAGGGTGAGCAAGGAAGGGGTGGAGGAGAGTGGGCGAGGAAGGAAGGAAGACCGAATGCAGGCAGGATAACGGATACTCCAAATCCGGGGGTGTGGGAAGCAGGCCCGGGGGAAGCCCCCGCAATGCCCGGTCAGCTCCCCGCTCTGACCCTCCCGGCACCTCCCACCCATCTCAGTAAGTGGCGGAGAATTTCATCCGCTTCTGCTTCTGTCTCTGGTTGCAAAACCACACCCGCACCACATTCTTTTTGAGGTCCAGTTTCTCCGCGATGGCGGCGATCTTCTCGGACGAGGGCCGGGGTTGTACGGCGAAGTAGGCCTCGAGGGAGCGCTTCTCGGGCGCTGCGATGGAAGTCCGCTTGCGCTTCTTCTCGCCGCCGTTGAAGAGCTCGGGCTTGTTCATTTTCTCGCGCTGGGCGCCCTCGGCCTCCTCGAGCCACGCCTGCAGGATGGGCTTGAGCGCGATCATGTTGTTGTGTGAGAGCGTGAGCGACTCGAACCTGCAGATGGTGCTCTGGCTGAGTGAGCCCACGCCCGGGATCTTGAGGTTGGCCAGCGCTGAGCCCACGTCGGCCTGCGTCACGCCCAGCTTGATGCGCCGCTGCTTGAAGCGCTCCGCGAACGCCTCCAGCTCGCGCGGGTCCGTGTCCGAGTCGCAGATGGACGCCAGGCCCGCCGCGCCCACCACGGCCGCCGCCGCCGACGCTGCCGCCACCTGCCCTGCCGCCGCCGCTGCCGCCGCTGCCGCCGCGCCGTGCGCAGCCGCCGCCACCAGCCCGGGGTGCGGCAGCCCGACGGCATGTTCATGGCGGCCGCCGCCGCTGGGTGCGACAGGTGGCCCAGGCCGTGCATGTGCGGATGCGGGTGCGCCGAGCCGCCAGCAGCCCGCCGCCCGGGCCGCCGCCGCCCCGGGCCGCCGCCGCCGCCACCGCCCCCGGGGCCGCCGCCGCCTGGGCCGCCGCCGCCCCCGGGGCCGCCACCGCCCCCCGGACCGTCGTGGGAGCCGCCGCCGCCGCCCGCCGCCCCCGCGCCGCCCGCGCCGGCCATGAGCGCGAGCGAGGGCGACGAGATGTGGTCCAGCAGGTCGCCGGGCTCCAGCGCCTGGTGGTGATGGTGGTGGTGGTGGTGGTGCGCCAGCGGCACGGTGGACGTGGACGTGCATGGCACGCTGTTCATCGTGTGGTACGTGGCGTCCGGCTTGAACGGGTGGCTCTTGCCCTGGGACACCGCGATGTCCACGGCCGCCAGCGCTTCGGCCCGCGCCAGCAGCGTTTCGTCTAGGCTGGCGAAGAGGTTGCTCTGCAGCTGCAGGCGACACAAACCAAACCAAAGAAAACCCACAAAACCAAAAAAGCCAAACACAAAACAAAACAAAACACACACAAGCCGGGAAGCACAAGCAAAGGGCAAACACAAAGCAACCAAAATAACAACGGGGGTGGGGGTTAGTGGAGACCGGGAAACACAGAATGGGGGGCACATTGGGGACAAGACAGGGAGACAGATGAGAAGGGACGGCAGTATGGGGAGGAGTGCAGAGACAGGAGAGAGGGGGAGACAGGAACATGTTCCGGGAGCGGGCGTGGGAGAAGAAAAAGGAGGGGAAAAGAAGAAATGGAGATGTAACTCGCAGCTGGGGACCCGTGTCACGCACCCGAACACGCACCGAGACAGCCTTTCCGAGGCATGAAATTAACAGAGAAAGTGGAGGAAAGTCGACAGTCACGGTCCTACTGTTTCCCACTCTGCTCACAGGCGCCCGATACAGAGGCAGAGGCGACGGGAACACGACATTAAGCGCCACCGTACAGAACGTGCCTCGCAGCAGGATTCCTCCAAAAACCCCTGCCCGCAAATCCCCGCACCAGGACCTGTGCAAACACCAGCACCCGACATGCAGCGTCTCGGGACCGGGAGGGCGCGGGGCGCTTACCGGCGGCGTGGGCAGGCAGGCCCGCCGGATGGCCTCGGAGCTGGAGTGCAGCGACGGGTACTTGTGCTCAGGGAGGGTGGGATGCATGGCAAAGTGAGGCTGCTTGCTGTTCATGGACATCATCTTGATGGCTTGGCATGTAAATCCACAAACAGTCCGAAAGTCCGCGGGAAAGTCGCACGCGGGCTTCGCCAGCCTCCCTTCGGAGGCTGCAGCTGCGACGCCCGGCGGCGCGGAGGCGGCACCGCGCCGGGGCTGCTGCTGCTCCTGTTACCGCTGCCGCCGCCGGGCGCTCCCTTTGACCGCGCAGAGCGCCGCGCACCGGCCTCCCGATCCCACTTCTCCGAGAGCTCTAGCCCAACACGCCGGCGGATTGCACTCCTCTTACACCTGAGCCCCACTTCTCGCGGCCGGTCCGGACAGCTCTCGCGAGATCTCGCGGCCCCACCGCGCTGACAGGCATCAGCTGTCTCTGTCTGACGCGCGCCCTCCTTTGCGGCGCCGTGCGTCTGCGCGCGCGCGCGCGCTCGCCCTGCTGCCACCGGCGCGTGGGAGCAGCTCTTATAGTGACCACCAGCAAGGACAGCGCAGGTGATGCACCTGTGGCTACCCGAGCATGCGCACTGCACGCCTCACCTTTCCTACCGTGGGTCTGTAAAGATCAAAAGGGTAGCTATTGTCTTGAGGGTAGGGCACCTTTTAGGTGGAGAAAGCCACGCTCCCAAACCCCTCGGTTGTTTCCCTCCCTACCCCTCATCCCTAGCCCAAGCCCTGAATATGCGCGTTACTTGGGTACACCTACTTTCCGAGATGTCTAACAAGCTGTTATATAATGTATACAGCGAGGCATTTATATGTTAAATTATTCCCGCTCATTCCTCTGTATACAGTATAAATAACAACACAGAAATGCAGAAGGTGCTGTCTTTTGCTGCATGAACCTGTTCTTTTCAAGGCTTATAAATAGGTTCCTGGAGAATAATCGCGGTGACAGACATTTGTTTGAAGTAGTCAGACGGTATTGATTTCCATATAATTTAATTTCCTCCGCATACTTTGTTGTGAATATAACTGTGTCAGGCACCGACAGTGACAGCCACTTAGGAGCCACAAGGAGCGTGTGCTTTCTACTCGGGAACGGCTGTTGAAATGGAATTGTGCATTTCTCTTATTGTTTGTCTCCTTTAACCGTATACAAACCTGCATTTCAAACGAGCTACGGGTGATCTGAGGCTTCTAGTAATCAAAAGAAAAATAGTTAACAGGGTGTATATAGTTGGGATCCTTTCCTTTCCTCAGCGTACACACACACACAAACACACGCACTCTTTATGCTGGAAACTCCAGGAAAAGGAAATCGCTTCAGAGAAAAGGAAGTAAGACGTTGAAAGGAGAACTTTCTTTTCTCTTCCATCGTTTCAGCTTGTTTGCCTCTTAACTCTGCTTGCTTATATATATACACATATATATTTTTTCAATAAGAGATCAAAACAGTTTATAGAAAAGCGTGATTAATATATTAATTCAAATCAATTTGAAAAAAACGGGGTCCAAGCTCTGATCCCTATTTATTTACTTATTTATTTAGAAATCAAACCCTAATAATAATAATAAATCAATTAGCCAACCTGTTATATGGCCCTTATGTGGCAGGCAGATCAAGAGCCTCCCTGGGGCACCACAGTTTAGGTGCCTGAATCCCCAGGGACTTAGCGCTTGCCCGGGGTGATAATGATAGCCCAGATGTTATCACATCTGCATCTAGGGAGCTGGAGAGCGGCAAGGGGCTGCCTATGGGAGGCAGAGATCAGATAAATATCTTTCTTGTCCCTCCCACACCAAGAAGGTCTATATTTCCACCAAAGAGCATTTCTATAAACCTACATGTGAGTTCATGAATCCTTTCTTTGGATAAACGCGTGCATATTTAACATTAAATCCACCCACTCACTACTCAGATTCCAAGAAGAACCCACAGGCGTCATCGTGGCTTTTCTTTCTTTCTTTCTTTTTCTTTTCTTTTCTCTTTAACTACTCTCCCCGCCCCACAACACACACCTTACAGCCAGAAAGCGGAGTAAGAAGGATGTTCACTTGCTGGTGCGAAAAGGAGCCGCGTTTCCAGCCATTACATGGTCCCTTGGGAGTGCTAAATGCAACTTTATCTCTATGGGGATTGGACGTTGAGCAGGACATCGCTGGAGGGAGCGAGTGAGTCCTTCGGTAGTCGTAGCACCGGATGTCCAGGCTTAACCTCATCCATCCTGTCTCCCAAAGCGCTGGTTCCCTGAGCTCTCCCTGGGGAAGGGGAGAGGAAGGATCCCTCAGATGACAAATGCCTGGATCCTTCCTGCCCTTGAGGAAATTGCTGGCCTTTAGGGACCCCGAGGGTGCAGGGGAGACAGAAACTCAAACAGCATAGGTTTAGGGCCAGGTGGACCCCAAGAAAAGAGAGGTGAGCGCCTTTGTACCTAAGTTTATCTCCGTTTACCCTCTGACAGGGGGAGAGTACCAGTAACCCCAAGGGAGAGACATCCCCCCTGAGGTCAGGAGTTCACCTCCCGCTGAAATGCCTCTTCTAGTTCACTTCTCTTTGGGCAACCACAGTCCCTGCCCACCTTCCTGGGGGTCCAGAACTCTACCCAGAATTTCTAGCTTTTTCTGGGCTAGAAATGTGAGAGTTGTTGGTACAATTACCAATCCACCTTAAACCAATAGATTGGAAGCCCATTTAGGGCACATTCATGTCCACCACAGTGCTTAGCCAGGTGCTTGTCACAAAGTAAAAACGGTCCATAAAATAATGCATGTGTGTAGGAATGAAGAGAAGGCAGATGGAGAGCCAGAAGCAAAAGCCAGGGCTAATGGGGCAAAAAGGAAGCTCACTGAAATTCATGGTCTCCTCCTCCCCAGAAAGAAAATGGTGACTGGCCACACAGGTGTGCTGTCCCCATGCAGAGCTGTAAAGTTTGATTCCAGCCTGTTCTTTTTCAGAGGTCAATTATTTCATCCTCCTTCATTTACTTTCTCGTTCATTCCTCAAGTGCTTACTAAGCACCAGTCCTCCAGGGCAAGGCACTGGAGGTAGAATGAGGTACAAAATATGGGCATCTGCTCTTGGGAGGTGGCAGTCTGAGACTAAAATATGGGCATCTGCCCTTGGGAGGTGGCAGTCTGACACTAGGGCAGCTATAGGTAAAAAGCTGTTGCACAGGTGTGACAGGTGAGATAAGAGGGAGTTGTACAGAAATATGGGGTGGGTGGGAGTTATTCTGCCACATCGCTGCTGGGCCTCAGCTGGAGGATAGACAGTAGGGCACAGTGGCAGATCTGCAGGAAGTTCCTTGGACCTTATGGAAACTTTCCCCTGCTTACTCCAAAGCAGTGAAGGGAAAGGGTAGTGGATGGGGCGCATTCCACCAATATGTCACTGCTTTGTTTTCCCTATTTGGCAAGTGCAGTAACTAGTTGGCCCTTGCCTGTGCTAATGAAGCCCACATGGGGTCTGAGCCTTGGCATAGATTCCCAGGCAGGTTTTCTCCCCCTCTCCTTGTTTAATGACAAACACATATTCCTCCTCCCCCGCCCCCATCTCAGAGCTTTGCATTTTATCAAGAGGGGGATAATGAATGCACAGCTATTGATTTCCAAGGAATTTCCGCCCACAGGGATAAGGAGTCTATCATCTGGATCAGAAACACATTTCTTTCCCCCATTAATTAATTTTCTCCTCTTCTTTTGGCAGGCCCCACTTCACATTTCCTTTGGCAGCTCCTCTTTCCCGAGCTCAGGGAGCCAATATTCGTTGGTTGGAGTGGTGACCGGTGAGAGAGACCCGTGCAAGGGCCAGCACAATTGGGGAGGAACGCTCCTAGCCTTGGACCACTCTCCCCTCAAACACACACACACACACACACACACACACACACACACACACACACACACACACACACACACACACACACACACACACACACACACACACACAGCAGCTGGGGAGAGCGCACCTGACAGCTGCGGCCGCCTTTCTCCTTCCAAAGGGACGCGGGTAAAGTTAACGCTGGACTTACCTGCCATCCCCCAACGCCCCACCTCTGGGAATGAACCCGACTTATTTGTCCGGATTCAGGGACAGGGGTTGGGCGTGAGGAATGTCCAGTTAAGTGCGTGGAGGCTGTGTGTGTACAGGAAGGAGGGATAGGCCCCACGTTCTTGTCCGAAACCGGGGATCTGGCCCTGCCTGCAAGCTGGGCCACCTCGGGTTCTGGCAGCCCAAACGAGAGCCACTCTCTAACTGGGCTCTACCCCTCCCGGACGGGGTGGCACGTTTCCTTCGGTCAATTGCCCAGTTTGAAACTAGGCACGTTTCACCGTGCAGCTAGTGCCCTGCGTGCAGGGGCAGCCCTAGAGCCTAGAGAGGGCCGGGTTGTTTCCATCAGCGTGGAGGGGCAGGCAGGAGAGGAGAATGGGGGGGGGGGGTACGGTTCTTCCTAGAGGGGCTGCCCTGGGGCTATCCCGGGCCCCCCCTGCTCGGACGCTCTCCGTCTGGGGGCGGAATGGAGGAGGGTACTGTGAAGTGCTTCCCCCCCACCCTCCGGGCCGTCTTCTAGGTGAGCTCCTTTGATCCACAGTCTCTCTTAGCGCTACTCCGACTGCTAAGCTCTCGGACCTACCGGGCGCAGCCCGCGACGCCGCTGCTCTCACTCCCTAGCGTCTGGGCAGTGGCCCTCCCTCTGCCACCCCCAGGGCCCACCCAGCCCAAGGGACGAATACAGAGCCACGCGGTCGCTGGCGGTGCTGGGATATTTCCTAGTGGCCACTGTCCTCCCTTTCTACCCCAGCCTGGCTGCGCCTGCGGCCGCTCCTCCCCTAGGTCCCCAAGGCCGGGCGCGTGAGTTATTGGGGCCATGGTGATCTCCTTCCGTAAGGCTCCCAGCACCGCATTCAGACTGGGTTCCCACGGAGGAGGTTCTTGAGTGCACTGGCGGTAAACCCACTGTGTTCTTTCTTCTAGGCATTTAATTCAAGTGAAACTTCCGTTAGGGACATTTTCCTGGATGTCGACCACCCCACCCCGAGATGTCGCTAAGTCCTTGCGCCCCGAATGATGTGTCCCACTGAGTTTACTGTCGGTCATTATCACTCTTGGCTTTGTGGAGATAAACGTGTATATTTCCATCCAGTTCTCTCCGTGGACTTGAGGGCCACCTACCTTGTGAAAGCCCTGCGGGTGATGCAGGACAACTACGTCTCGGTCCTAACAGGCGCTTGACCTCCCCGCTCGCTACTTGCCAGAACCAGTTTCGCTGTTCAAGTAACCAATGTTGGCCCAAGGCCACGGGCCCCGGTGATTTAGGTCCCGGCCCCGCGCAAGCCCCTTCAAAACCGGAAGAACGCGCTGGTCAGAGAAGGGCTTCGAGGTTCCAGCGTTAAGAACAGCGAACAAGTCAACTCTACAACAGATACGTCAGCCCATGACCCCTCGCGCCGAGATGGAAGTCCTGTCGCCTTCCCTCTCCCCAGGTAGCCGCCTGCCCGCCGCTCCAACCCGGACGCGCGCACGCCCTGGGTGGAGCGAGCTGACTGGTGCAAACGGGCAGCAGAGAACCCCCCAGACCCCGATGAGGGCAGTTCCAAGGCCCGAGAGGCAGGCGCCCGTCTCCCTCCGCAGGTTCAATTCTGCCTGCAGGAGCAGAATCCCAGGAGGGTGCAGAAGCCGCGGAGCAAAGAGCAGAAGCCGTGAGGCCAAACGCCAGAGTGCGAAATTTGGTCCTGTCGCGCGGCTCCAACGCTCGCCGGCGCCGCCGCCAGTCGCCCCTCCTCCCCGCCGCCCGCACAAATCAAAGCCCCTTGCGAGGAACCGGGAAATAGTTGCCTTGTCATGTAGCACATTGCCCTGATTTATTATAAAATTTTAACGAAATCATGCATATTTTAACAGCCTTTAATCACTGCATGAAAATTTAATTCATGGACTGTAGCGCGTTTAAATAAATGAAGTGTTAATTCATTAGGATTAATTAATTTGTTAAAGGATTGTGTGCAAGGTTAAGGTGGAAAGAAAACTCTTTGTTGGTTTCGCATCTTAATCGCCAGGTTTCACCGAGTGGTAATGAAATGAAAGGAAACCGCAGAGCGGGTTGTTTCTTTGGGTGGAGACCGGGTGGGACCAGCTGAGACCGCCCTCAGCAGCGCGGGAAACTCCCGCCCTAGGGGCCAGGGCGGGTCTGCCCTCTCGGGAGATCTGGGAGGGACTGGGGGTGGAGAGCGGTGCTGACTGCGGGAATCTGGTCAAAGTTCGCTGAAATCAGAGGGAGGGAAGGGGGCTGGCTGAGAGCCGACGCTGGCCGGCCAGACCTCACCTCCCCACCCCCTGCACAAAGATGATCCTGGGATGGAGGCTAGGTCGCGTCTTCCGGCCCTCGGAGCGTCAAGCCTCAGCTTAATGGACAGCTGATGGGCCAGCCTTGCCACCTCCTGAGCCTTCCAGCGCCCATGGAGTCTCTGTCTCGCCATCAGGCCGCCGGCCCTGGCGGCGAGGACGAGCCTGGAGTCTCAGGAGACACTACGAGAGAGGAGGCGGAGCAAAGCCAAACTTGAAAACTCAGGGAAACCTTTTTCAAAACCAGATGCCAGGACGTTAGGGAATGGTTCCTTCAGAACCTCTTCTGAGACGTCCGCGGAATAGGTGCCCCTTCGAGGATAGCTGAAACACAGAAGAGACATCTTCAGCACCCAACCTTTATCCATCCTTAAAGTCCTAATGCAAGCAGCACCTCTGTGAAGCTGCCAGGTTTCCCCTCTGATCCAAGCAAGCTAACCCCAACTGATGTTACATGAATCAAAATGGACCAGAAGTAGGACCTCCCTGCTCACAGAACGTCTAAGTGCCTAAGCCAAGTCCTTGCCCTTGGAGACTGGATTTTTATACCCCTCAATTACAAGTGTCACACAAAACGTATCTACATACTCGGTTAATCCGACTAACATTTATTACAGGGCTCTGCTCCCTGTTGAGACGCAGTAGACTGAGGAATCGACCTTGCTTCAATAAGTGGAGCTTTCATTCAAGGTATTCTAACCTGTCTCTGTCCTGTAGAACTGAAGATATCAACCCTAGCCTGAGCTCCAGATGGGTTCTAAAAAATCTGCATCTTAATAGATGCTTCCCTCAGAGTGGGATTCCGAGAATTAGGCAATAAATGTTCACTATGCACTCTGAGATCATTGCTTAAAAGGTTTTTGTCTCTGCCAAGTGTTATTAAAAGGATCGGGTTACATAATGATAGGCAAAGACTGTAGTGTAGAACTCCCACAAATAGGAATGAAAGATCTTATCAGACTTTGGGAAACCCTTATAATCTAATAGGCCACACTCCATAAAATTAAGCTGTTAATCTGTCTGACGTTCTCTGCAAGTATCATTAACAAATATAAAAGCAAGGGTGAAAAATCTAGTGGGTGTATTACACTTTGAATAATTAAAGAAGCTCATTCAAGCATACAGAAAGAAGTTCCTGAAACATCTTAGAGTTCAAGACCTAAGTTCTTCCCTTGTTCAGTTGTACCTTTAGTGTTTCAAAACAATGTAGATATCAGAGTTGATAGGAAGAGTGCAGATTGGAAGGTCCAAGGGGTTATAAATCTTAAAGTCTACTATTTTCAGTTTCAGTCTCAATTGATCCATTAAAACAGGAAAAAGATATGTAATTTTGGAAGGAATAAAGATTTTGAAAATAAAAGATGAACACTAAAGGTCACATAAAAAAAGATCTAGCATCATGTCAATTTCCTTAACCACAGTATTTTAGAAAGATGGTCAGTCTAAAGATAGTTTTTAAAAAGACATGAACTTTCTAAGTGTCTGCTTCCTGTATCACTAGTGCATCTTCTTCTACATGTATTATAGGAAGGGTTAAATTTATCTAAATGTCAGAGTTGATATGAATCTTTACAAGTGGTACACACACAACTCCCATCACTGAGCTTCTACTTAGTGGTAGAGTTAGACCCAGGAACACAGGCAGGAATTAAACGTTATTTGAAAAGAAACATGCAGATACTTCCAAAATAGCACTTTAAAAAGAATACTTGAAAATTCCAAACCCATCCATTCTTTGGCCCTCAAACACGAACTCTCAAGCATGGGAGAGGAAGAGTATAAGCTCTAGTTCATCTCATTCCAGCTCTGTGGGCACTAATCCTCAATTCGCTTATTTATAAATGGGATTAACAGTTCTTGGCTAGAAGAGTTTGAAAAGAAAATTAAATGAGATTGAGGTTAGCAAAGTACTCGGTTTCAATAATAGGTAGTTTTTTTAAAAGTGTGTATATAATATTTAAAAATATGTGAGACCACCATATTTGTCAAGGCACATTAGATTATGGTAAAGCCATGAAGAATACAAAGGAGAATATGTGATTAAGATCCTGCAGATTCTTCCCTTAAACTAAGGAATGTCATAGGTTTGATTAATTTATGAAATACCATTTAGGGGAACGCTCCTGGCCCAAAAGACACTCTCACCCCAATTAGGTATTAATAAGTCAGGTTATACACTCTGGATTTCCATGGCACAGTGTCAGTATATATTTGGATTAAAACTGACACATTTATGATAAAGAAGAGATACAGACAGATACAGAGTGAGGCTTACCTCTAAATTTACTCTGTGACTATTAGCTCAGAAAAGCTTTAGGCTTCTACATTTAATAGAATTTCAAATGTATAACCACATTGTTGAAGATATTTAAACTTCTAATATCTCTTAAAGTATCTTAGCTTTAACATATTAGAAAGATAATTAATAATGCACAAATACTAATTGGAAAAAATATATATATAAACAAAATTATGTTTTAAATTAGTTTTTTCTCTTCTAAAAGCGGAGGACATGATTCTCCAAATCATAAAGCAATCTGCTATACTTTTATGATTTTGTTGAATGCTTTAAGAGTTTATAATAACAGAGCTCAGCACATTTCCCTGTAAAAGGGCAAACAGTAAATATTTTAGCTTTGTGAGCTATATGATCTCAAAACTATTCAGTTCAGCCACTGCAGTGCGAAAGCAGCCATGGATAGTATGTAAACAAATGAGTGCAGCTGTGTTCTTAAAAGACTTTATTTAAAAACACTGAAACTTTAATTATTATCCTATGTTATGAGATACTATTTGGATTTTTAAAAACCATTAAAAAATGTAGAAGCCATTTTTATACTTTATAGGCCTTTCACAAAAACAGGTGCCAGACAGATTTGGTCCACGGGCTATAAGTTTGTCAACCCCTATAAGATCAATTAAAAATGGTTAAGTTTTACTGGTCTTTATAGGCTAGTTCAACACCTGAGACAACATCAAGGATTACAGTGTTTATGACATCCTTTATTCACTTCACATAGAAAGCATGCAGTATTAATGTAAAACAGTACAGTATTAATGTAAAATGTTCAGTGCACATTAGATAAACAAGTCATTAGCATACAAACCATTTTTAAAAGCCCATATAGGCATACCAAATATGTTTAGAATAATACACTTTTTTAGAACCTAAATTAAAAATTGTGCTTAGCTTACCTACTCTTACCCCCTCAACAGTCTTCATGAAAAAAAAAAATTTGTCCTACACAGAAGATATTAGCCAACTAAAACTTCTTTTTCTTAAGTAAGAAAAATAGTGCAAGCAAGAATGCTACCATGCATACAGAGTTTCCTCAAAGAACTGTAACATGCAAACATTCATTATTCCCAAAAGAGCTCCCTTGGGACGTAAGTAGATCAAGAACTTTGCAATGAGTGCTTTTGCACTACCTATCTGGAATAATGAAGCTACCATGTGTAGGTTCTTCCAAACATAACTATTCCTGCCCTCTGGCCAAAGTAGGCTCTATTTCTGATTTCCAAAACACACAGAAAGATGAGCAAGTGAAAGCTACTTGACATAAATATTTTCATATAGAAAATATATCTTTTTCATATGAGCAAAAACATTTTCCAAAAACTGGACAAAACACAATGTTACAAATGCAGACATGTGTAAAATCTAAAAAAAAGTAAATGAATATTGGACTACAGTCAGAGTGCTATTTTTCCATCATGGTCTTGCACACAAGTTAGGCCATCACAAAACATAACTAAAAAGGGACAGGCAAAATAACTTCTACGAAGGAAAAGCTTTAAAGAAACTCAAGTGTCTTATGAGCAGTGTGTAGACAACACTAGAAGTTGAATTAAAGAAATCCAAGTTCTGAAGACAACTGAGGCTCATTAATAAGCCACTGTATCCAACAGTTAAATCAAGACTCAAGAAAAAGTACACCCCAACCAGATACATATTATATTCATGAAAAAGAAACCCTCTCCCTACTTTTTCTGGTCAGAAAGATCTCTAAATGAAACTGAAAAAGAACAAACTCTTCAAAATTGACAAAAGTATTCTGGGTGCAAGCTAATCCACTCTCTGACTTGATACCTGACTAAAGACTATCAGTTCAAAATTGTACAGAACTTTTATGAGGGGGGGGAAAAGTAACTTTAAAAACATATATTCTTCTCAGGACAAAAACATAAATGACACTTTTCTAATGAGTCAACTTTTAGTTGCTTTTGATGGACTGGCATTGGAAAGGCTGCTCTGGATTTTTCTTTTTGCTGATTGATTCACATTTTTATTCCTCTTTTCAGGCACAAAGGAAGCAGACCAAGGAGACTGAAGGTGGTTATGAAGACCATGCATCTCTGAGGACATCTTAAACAAAGATGACCCAAACCTTTGATCTTCAAATAGCTGGTGTGAACTGCTTAACAAAACACCCTGGGAAAACTCAGTCTGAAACAAACAGCTTCGGGGTTTGATTTCATTAGTTCCTGGGTTAGAACTGGGATGAAGCGAAAAATCTTCATTCATTTCCAGGTCAGATGGAGAGAGGAGAAAAAAAGAAGTGCGTTTCCATTCATTTCCATTTTCTAACTGATCAGTAGTTAGAGAACCTTTAGGAAGGTTTGGCTTAGTTCTTTCTTCCAACTTATCGGGTTCCTCAAGAAATTCACTGCCTTGAGATGACTTTGATAATCCATCCAAATCCCCTGACTTAAAACCGTTATTACAAGGGCTTTTGCTGTTGTCTGATTCTGACATCATTGAATCCAACTCAGAGATCTTGTCAAGGTAAGCAGCATCCATTGATGCTTCACTGGATGTTCTTGTCCGATTCATTTCAAAAGAGCGAATAGAATTCAACCTCTTGGTTAATAAACATGAGCCTGATTTCTCACTCAATTTTGAAGAAATTTCTCCATCAGAATTTGCTATTGTGTTCCCCTCTGAGCTTTCAAAATCCAAGCTTTGGGCATAGCTTGTGGAACAACAATCCCAAAACCCTGTCTTCGGGGAAGTAAAACATTCTGATTTCTTTTCATTTTCATTTCTATCATCTTCTGAAGAATCTTTAATACAAACAGTTGGAGAATCGCAAAAATCATCAAACACCAATTTTCTGAGATGGTTTGAGTGCTTTTTGGAACCTCCTGCTTTGACCACAGAGTTCTCTCTATTTTCTGGAGTACTGAGCTGAAGGCAACTAAGGGACAAAGGAGTACAAGGAGCTGGGAGATCATAAAGTTCTTCATCTTTGTAAGGTATGCAATCACTTGGCTTATTACCCCATTCTCTTTCCAAGTAAGTATCCATACTTGTATCTGTCACATTTAACATTATTTCCATTTGCTTCTGATATAGGTCTGTGTTCTTTGAACAATTTGGTTCTGGTTTGCTGGTGCCTTCCTGCCTGGCAGAACTGCTAGAAGGCTTTGCCAGATGAGAACTCGAGGTGGAGGAGCCAAGCTGCTTTCCGACACCGTCACCTTGATTCTTTGATGCCATATCCTCCTGGCTGCCTTTGTTCCCCTTGCCCTCTGTAGAAAGGGCTCTCTGGCAAATGGAATTCATAGCTTCCTTCTCTTCACTTGAATTTTTTAGCTGTGCAATTTGAGATTCTAGTTCCTCTATATACTTATCACTTCGTTCCAGGGCTTTCTTGAGGCGACTGGTTTCACGTTCATACTGTTCTACTTTGGACTGAAGAGCAGCTACTGTAAACCTTCCAAACCTACATGGAATAGAAGGATAGTTAACCTTACGGTTCAAGCTTTTTTCTTTCTTTCTCAAAGTTTAAGAGTGCAAACTGTCTCGGTCCATCCTAATTTCATATGACAGTGACATTTCAGACTACTCAACAGGACAAAAGCAATGCTACATGTGGTATCTTCGAAAAAAGGTTTCGAACCACCTATGTCATAACGAGCATATAATAATAATGGCAAAGATTTAATATGATACTTTTGTGGTCAAATCAGACTAGTGGTTAGCACAGAGGCAGAACCTTGATGCTGATTTCCCTTCCAAGAGCTAGCTCTATCAGTTCTGCTCATATATGCATGAAGAGTTATCCCCTAAAACAATGGCAAAGATTTATGATAACATTTGAACAGTGGTTCACATGTTGAAATATTTACATTCAATCATTTTCCTATCGTACAGCAGTGTTTTACAATACATTTCTTATACAATGTCACCTTGTCAAACATAAAATGCCAATTTGAAATTCAGAAATCTTAGCAGTCCCAGCAGGGGTGGTTTTAAATACTTATTTGGATCCTTTCAATTATAGCCACCCTTGATCTGAAGCTTTTACTTGGCCTTTCTGAACACTGGGCTTTAATCCATTTCAGCTCTACTTATTTTTGGCATTTTACAACTGTATGGGAAATCTCATTTCTTCCAACTTTGAAATACAAAGTCAGAGCCAGTAGTTTCAACATACTACAGAAAAAAACATTTTCACATTTTCTGAAAAGGAACATTTTGGAGTAACTGAAAAAGAAAACATCAAAAATTCACTCCTTTTACTTGGGATTATCTTGTTATCATTATTCTTTTAAGAACTGGGTATAATTTTGAGCTCCTAGCATGGGCTGATAATATCTGTGGAGCTGGAGATACAAAGATCAGCAGGACTGTCCTTAGCTCCAAGGGACATACAATGTCTACCTTAAATTCTATCTGACCACCAAGGAAAAGTCTCTACTGCTTAAGAGCCAATAAACATAAGCCTTACATTCCAGCCACACAAAAACTAACTTTTCTCCACAAAATTTCTTTTAAAAAGATAATTTTTTCTTTTCACCTCTACTTAATAATTTTCTTGATAACTTAGATACTGACTTATCTTGAAGAATTCAGTGATTGTCTATTTGGAGGAAGGTACTTGACAAGGTGACTTCTACAGTTATTTTTATCTATGGATTTATCTTTTGCTTTCTGTTTTCTCTAATTATAAAAACAATCATAATTAAGAAAATATTCTAAGTATTAAAAAAAACTATAAAAGAGAAAGAACCAGTAATACTTGTACCTCTTGGATTCAACCAATGTTCTAAGACTCCTACTTAATGCCCAACAACTCCTAAATTGTAGCCCAAATTGTTCTAGCTTACTCCAGGCATGATCCTGGCTCTTGCCACTAGGGAAAAAAGCAGGGGCAAAGGTAAATATAGATTCATAAAACATCAAGGTTAGACAGGGCCTTAAAAGACTTGTTACTGAATATTGATCTCCTCACTGCAATTAACTGAACTCTCAGAAAGAGTATACTCCCTTCAACCTCTAAAAAACAAAGCAAAAGCCATAGGTATAACAAAAGAAAGCAACTACAATAACAAGCCTCCATGTTTTAAATACAGAGTCTACTGCTATGAGTATCTGGTTAAATGAATAATGGAGTTTTTCTTACTTGTTAAAGAAAAATGTTTTGGTTTATAGATGTAATATTTGACAGAGCAATTGTTTCTGCAAGTGAATTTTAAAAAGTAGACCAAAATATTTAAGTGCACTTGGCAAAAATGTGAGTTCTTGATTGTAATTACTCTGACATAATCAAATAATGCACATTTTCTTAAATGGAAAAAATGAGTAGCATATTTAATACAAAAAGCAACAGTGTGACATCCTTAAATATTCTTAAGATAAAATTTGTTTTTTCTTAAGTGTAATTTTTATAATAAATGTATTCACAGAGGAAAAAAAAATCAAATGATTTAAAATCAAATACTATTACTATATAGTAAGCCAGCTGTTACCAAAGATGTCCTTGGGAACTCAGGCTTAGTTAAGCAAAAACTAGTGACAAGTAAGGAACGTTTCATAAAATATTAGCAGCTTCATTCCAGGTTTTAGCCTGGAATTTCAAACATAATGTCATTTTAGGATGGTATATTTGCCCTATTGTTTTTTAATTATGTTTTTTAAAGAAGTTAATAAACGGTTCTGAGTTGAAGTCAAACTGATAGGCCTAACTGTATTTTTTGCTTTTACTGCAGAGAGAAAGCTGAGGTGCCATGAGAACTAACAACAAAGGCTGGCACAGGAGCACGTGTGAGAGGGACATGCAAGCAGAAGTCAATGATGGAGCTGCTGTTTTCTAAAAGGTCACTGCCCTCAATTCCCCAAAGTTCCATTTCAATACTTTACAAGTCTATAATACTTTGAGTGATCAGACCTTTTTACCATGCTAATAAGGGATATGAGCTGGGGGGCGGGGGGGGGGCAAACTAACAGAAATGTATAGTGAAAGCCATGGAACTGATCAATTAATTAATCAATCCATATTCTAAGTATTAAAAAAACTATAAAAGAAAAAGAACCAATAATACTTGTACCTCTTGGATTCAACCAATGTTCTATGACTCCTACTTAATGCCCAACAACTCCTAAATTGTAGCCCAAATTGTTCTAGCTTACTCCAGGCATGATCCTGGCTCTCTCTCTTAGAGTACAAGCTCTAAGAAGACAGGGAGTTTGACAGTCTTGTAGATACTGCTAGCTACCTAGACTAATTCCGTGTATACAGCATTAAATATTTCTTGATTAAACATTATTTTCTTACCTTAAAATACATCAATACCTAACATCAAGACAGAGCCAACACCACAAAACAGCCAAGGTCTTTGGACCTCTTTTACATGTAAGTATTATAAGCAAATTTATAAACTAAATTATAAACTAATTATAGCAAATTTATAAACTAAATGTTCTATACATTTATTTTTTTTCACTGACATGAATGAAAGCAACAGAATGATACAGATACAGTACAGTTTTTTTACTACAGGCTTGCTCTTCTACACTGCTCCATCCATACACTTTCACCTTAGCCAAAGAAAGTCAACGAATGAGACTTTTGACATAGGTATTAGGGATTTTTAGGTTACTTTAGGTAAGTATATTAAATTTGGCAAAGGTCGATTTACTTGATCATACAGAAATAACAATTAGGGATGCGTATCTGATGCTGAATCTCCATGGAAGAAGACACTAAGGATAAGAGCTTTTTAAACTCTGAGTTTTAATACTTTTATTCACAGTAATTCCAGATATTTTCAGAGTACATAACATTAAATGAATCGATGCCAAGGCAAGCCAGAGGGATTTCTAACATTACTTCCTTTTCCTGAGCAAATTTTAAAATGGAATATTTTTATAAACATTCCATTAGAGACCAAAAGGCTTTGATTTTCAAAGTAGCAGCAATGGCCAAAGGCTTCATTATGTCAGAGAGAATATCGTAAAGCAGTTTGGGAGCTGCAAGTGGTATAGGCAGTGTGTTCTGCTAGAATCTAGGAGGGGCTTAAAGGTTTTTCAGCTTGCAATGTTAACTGATACACATTCTGGGTGAGGGCTCCCCTTGTGCAAAAAGCTAGAGCTATAAGATTGTTCCTGTCCCTACCAGAAGTAAGAGAAATCAAAGTCCTATTAGTTTGACCTTTGAGGTAGGTATTACAGTTAAGGGCATGTCTAACAATGAAAAGCTTCCAAGACACATTTTTTTATAGCCCACCACACAGGAGAAACAGGATATGTTTGAAGGGGGTCAGAAGAAAGCAAATGTGATAAAAGAATAAATGCCAGAACCAAGTATCAAGAGAAAACCTCTAGTGCTATACTGCCATTAACTAGTGCTGAAAACTTGAGCAGTTTGTTTTGCCTCTCTAGTTCTCAATGGCTTCCCCAACAAAAGGGATAAATAAGCAAGCCCAGTGGATTGCTGAGACCACCAAACTTTAGAAACGTCTTCTTGAGGAACAAGGGGGATGCAGGGAAAGGGAGCCCACCTGCCTCCTGTATCTTTGATTTTATATCTTTTTCTTCCTGGTTAGCTGAGGTCATAGTGAAACCATGGGAAAGCAATCTTTGAATCTGGACCAGCCTTTGTGATGTGGCTTATCTGAGAGCTTTTCAGGGTTTATGTCTTTGCTGTACATGGTTCTGATGTACACAAATTTCAGTTTCCACAGTTTAGTTCACTTAAACATGGTTCAAATTTACCACACAATGAGTAACTGTGAGTAACTGCATAGAGTTAAAAACTTCACTGCTAGCTTTTCAGTTCACAAAACACTATGTAAATAACAGATGTGCAAGATGATCAGTGAGCAATCAGACCACTTCTTTCAAAGACTGAACGTGGTCACTGGGCATTTGTTGCTCAGGTCCCACATAGACAGTAAAACATGTACTTGTGCTACCACATGACATTTTACAAAAATGGACAAACGGCAGACTGGCCAAGAAAGATGAAGGCGCAGCAAAGAAATGAAAAGTGCTTAATGGTAGACGTGAAATTAGAATCAAGTGTATAAGTTTACAGAGTAGCTGACCAGAGCAACACTGAAACTGTCTCCATTCAAGAAACCCTAGATGTGTCAGAGGAACTTTGTCTGGAGGGGCAAACTTATTGATATTAATGAGAAAAGCGGTTGTGACAAAAGGATAAATATGTCTAGAGGAAGTGATGGGCTGGCACAAAACTTCCCATTAATGCAATACGGAGAGATTTCGTGACATTGAAAGAACAAAGGATAAAATATTGGAAGCTGATGCAAACAGTTCATCAAGGAGTTAGAGGAAATGCTAGCTTCATATCAAAAGTTACATTAAGAAGGAAAGCACTATTTAGATTCTTCTCTAAGTTTTTCACAAAGAAATAAAACACTACTTCTCAATGTTTCTAATATTTTCAATTGTATTATGTAAATATTTGTGTACTAAATATTAGTTTTACTACTTTTTCATTTCCATATACATTTATAAATGACAGTAAAAGACTTAATGTTTTGGCAAAAATTATTAAAGGTTATAGAACACTAGTATAAATGCAAGCTAGGTTTACTGAGCACAAAGTCTGTATACATAGTTAAAGGACTAGCACTATTGTAATTTTTTTAATGCACACATTTGCTAAACATTTGCTAATAGAAACATGAGAGGGGAAATAAGAAAACAGGATATGGGAGGATATACAGATATGTATACACAAAATTAATAAATATTAAACACCTATTGTTTTACACATGAGTTCAAGAATATTTTTAAATTTCCAAATATCTTTTATTGAAGTGGTCTGGCAGAAAATTCTACCACAGAGAGATCACCCTGGCAAATGAAAAGGGTGGGTGACACATGAAGAGTAATCTGAACCAGAGCCATGAACTGAAAGCTCCAGCTCTAAGTATGCTTAGTATAAAAAGCATACATGATCATCTTGTGTAGCTCATGCCCAATCAGCAGGTATCTTCAACAACAGGAAGCCATGTTACTTATGTGAAATAAGGAAAATTTTAAATGCAATATTTTAGGGCCTTAACATCACACACAACTTGTCTCAGGGTCTAATATTAAAGGGGTAAGAAAATACAATGTATGTATGTTGCATCTTAATTTTATCACAGAACAGAAAGTGCTTTGATATTTTCAAGAACAAAAAAAAGCCACAATTTCCCACTTAAAGACAAAAGTCACATGGACAGTGGTAGAACTAGACAAAGAATTAAGGATCTTACAGCCATTCCTCTTCCCTCTACCTCCCAAAAGCACTGTTTACAAATTAAGGAAAAGTCTGCTTTGCAAGCTTTCAAATGGAAAGCAGAATTTAAAAATAATAGCTTATATTACTAACACCAGTTTAAAGGAAGTTTTTGTGTGTGTGTTTATTTTATTAAACTAACCATGCATTTGTATTTAAAAACTATGGTACTGGAAATTCTTGCTGAAATTCCAAAAATTCTTAATAGAAATTACCTGAATGGTTGGGCAGCATATGTAAATTGAAGAGGAACAGATTCCCTTTTGTGATAAGTCTCTAAAAAGGGCTGATCCATATATTTATTCCCTGTGAAGGTGGACTATATTTTTTCACTGAGGAATGAATTCCTTTCTATTTCAAAAATATATTCCAATTTCATGCAGAAATGCCCCCATTTTCTGCCCCCAAAGAAAAAGATCAGCCTTGAACTTTACATGACATCAGTGGGCATCCTAATCTTTCACAGAAGGAGAAACCTTACAACACGCCATTTCCTATCTTTTTACAGTTCTAAGAAGAATAAAAGGACTTATACCTTTTCCCCAAAGATAATAGCCTTAACAATAACAACAAAACCTCAACAGTGTAAAACATACAACTACTATTGGGTAAAAAAAGCATACTTAAAAATCTCTAGACTGGTACTATCTATACATTTTTCACTAGAGTTAAATCTCTTAGCACAAGGAACAATCTGACACAAAATAAAACAGAAAACTGTGACGGAGCCACTCTCTAATTATTACTCAGATGACAGTCACTGAGGACTAATGCAGGCTGAGGGGCTGTGAGGAAGGAAAACAAAAGGAGTAGAAGACATTATCCTTGTTCTCAGCAGTTCATAATCTTTCTTGCAAAATTATTGCTTAGTCATTAGCAAAAATTGCGGGCTCCTAAAATATCTTATCAATACAATAAAGACAAGCTGACAGAAAACTGCAGTAACTGTCCACCCCCAGTTAACTGACTATTCAGAGAAGGGCCCCTCAGGCGGCTGAGGGTCCTGAGTACACCAGGCTGTCTCAGACGGCCCCAGGGTATCATCAGGCTCCCCTGACAGCATTACAAGTTCCCCTTCCGGGAAAACCAAAGGACATAGCAGAATCAGTCATGGATCAGGCTGGGGTCCAATACCAGGAATCAGGGTGTTTGTCAGAGAGGAATCATGAGAAACAAAAAAGGCCAGAACAGGTCAAGAAAGGACAACAGCCAAGACCACCAAGAGCAGACATGTTATTGAGGAGGCCGAAAGCCAGGAGTAGTGTGTGTGGTACTGACTGTCTTGAGACAGTTTTGCAAGAGTAGACCTGTGAACCAGGAAGGGCCGCAGCTCAGAGTCAGCACGGAGACAGATTAGGGCAGAAAAGCTTGGTCAAGTAAGGAGACTAAGACAAGAAACCTCATCTGGGAGCCAGGCAATCATCTCCTCCTGTCTGCTTTCTAACTTCCAAGCTCTAGCACAATTTAGGAAAAAATTCACGAAATCCCTCTCCTCATTTGAAGAAAATTTCAGGAATCCCTGATTTCCTGCCTTCTTAAATCCTTTGTATTTTAAGCTTCAAGAAAGCTCAAAATTTTAATTCTCTGGTCAGTTCCCGCCTAGTGGAAGTATAGAGTATTAGGGTATAAAGTCAGACACACACACACACACACACACACACACACACACACACTTTATATGGATACACATATGTGTGCATTTTAAATAATGTGTCTTAGCTCCAAAGAGCTGGTAAATTAACTACACTAAACGTGATAGTCACAGAACTGGTCAGCACACAATGTGATGATCCTTAACAATATGATGCAAGAAAAATGGGAATACCAAGAGGAAAATGTTCCTTCTGTCCAGGGAAATCACAGATAAAGCAACAATGTGGCTAGTTCTCAAAGGATGGGTAGGAATTAACCAGGCAGAATACAAGAGGAGAGGCACTGGGGAGGCCCGGGAACACAAAAATGAAGGCATGGGCAAAGGTCTGAAGAAATTCCAGTATGGTGACTCTGGGCCTATTGAGGGATTCAGCATGGCCTTTGCAGAGCACAAGAGAGGGGTTGGAGAGGATGTGAAAAGAAGCTGAAGTCACACTGTAAAGCACCGTGGGCTTTAATTTGTGGGCAGTGGGGAATCATCAAAGGTTATTAAGCAGGGAAGCGAGATCATCAAATTTATATTCTAGAATTTAGGCAACAATAAAGCAGATGCTTGAGGGTTGAGAGTGGAAAAGAAGAGCAAACAGTCGGAAGGTTGTTAAAATAGGCTAAGCAAGAAATCATGTGGATCTAAACTAGTGGGAACAAGAAGATGGATTACAGAGGCATTTAAGAGGTAAAATAGAATATACTGAACAATTAGGTGTGGGGTGAGGAGGAGGAGCACGGAAACATAGGAAGACTGAGGTTTTTATCTTAGGCAACCAGACCAGTAGTAAAGCCATTAGAAAGGATAGGAACAAAGCAAGAGGATAAACAATCTTTTGCTGGGATGGATAATGATACAACTAGACACAGACTTCCTACCAGTTCTTTGTGCTACACATTATGCCAGGAACATCAGGTTAAATTACTTCCTTTAACCCTCATAGTAACACATTATCCACATTTTACAGAAAGAGAATCATGGCTCCAAGGCGTTAAGTAATTTATCATATGTTATTTATTCATTTAATTATTCAACAAATGTTTATCAGGTGCTGGGGTTTTGCAAATTAAGGAGATAGGCACCAAGTTCCCTATGCTTGTGGAGCTTAGAGTTTAGAATGGAGGAGACAGACAAACAAGTCAACAAACGAACCAGTTAATTTCAGACAGTGATAAGGATTAAGAAGACAGTAATACTGTAACACTGGTTGAACATTAACTATGGGCTCTGTTATAAACGCATTTCCAGTTTTAATTCATTTAACCCTCACAATAGCCTGTAAGATGGGTACTACTATTGGCCCTGTTTCACAGAAGACAAAAACTGAGATGCAAAAAGGTTAAATATCATCTCCCAATCACAAAGCTAGTACGTAAAGCCAGAGTTCAGTCCTAGGGAGTGTGGCTCCAGAGGCTGCTAATAATCACGTATGGCACTGCTTCACCACGTCATGCTTTACTATTCAGGTATCACAATAAGAGAGTAAGGAAGTACACTGTACTGAAGCAGAGGGCTGCTTCGGATTGAATGATCAGGAAAGGCCTCTCTGAATCTGATGACAGCAGGAGATAGCCACCTAAGGATCTAGAAGCAGAATGCTATAAGCAGAGGGATGAAGTCCAGCATGTTTTAGAAACAGAAGGCTAATACGGCTGGAGCAGGATGAGCTGGGGGAATGAGCATGAGATGAAGTGGAGCAGGCAAGTGTAGACTAGGTTGTGAAGAATCTAGATTTTATTTTGGAAAAAACAAGATAGTTTTAAGTAGAAGAGTTAATAATTTCATCTATACTTTATGAAAAGAAAATGTTGAATGTGGTGAAAATTAGGCAACGGAAGGAGAGGCAGAATGGAAGCAGGGAGATTTGAATCCAGATAGTCTATCTCCAGAGCTAAGCATTTATTTAACCACTATGCTTTGTGGTAAATTTAAAGTACAGGATTTCAGATGAAGGTATAAAATAGACAGATGGACACATGAATCCATAGTTCAGGAAAAAAAGTGAGGCCAAGGATTCAGATTTAATTTTGTAATCTCTTACATGCAGGTAGATGATTACTAAAGCCATGGGATGATGAGATGAACTGGAACACAAACACAGCAAAAAAAAAGGGAGCACCACCGAGGGTATAATCTATGAAATCTATTCTTTCCTCTTCTGAGCACTACTTTTCATATACTAGTAACAGGAAATACTGCTCCCTGTCCAGAAAGTATCTGGAATATCCAGCTTCCCACACAAGGGGCTTGGGCATGGGTGAATACAGGTCATAACAAAAAGCCTTGGGGTTGCTGTGCAGTGAAAGAGCTGCATGCAGGGTGACATTATCAAACCCATAGATCTCACTAAAGACACAATGACAAGAACACATAACATTTCTGAATACATAATTACAGAGAAGAGAGCCATTAACCCAATTATCACCAAGTTTGATATAAATAACCTATGGATTTTCATACATGGAAGTTTATACTCTAGGTGAGTTAGTAGCTAAAGGCAAGCGGAGCTACTCTGCTAAAGCCTCATCATAGCTGACAAGATGGCACAAACGCTGCCTAGCGAACCTACAGAAAAAAAAAAAGGGAGAACAACAGAACAGAGAGATCTCCCAAAAAAAGGCGTGTGACTTTCAAATGCTTTACAAGCCAATTCTTCATACCTCTTCAAGCTAAAAAATCACTAAGGAACTTCTAACTCTATCAGGGACAAACACATACACACTTTCTGGCACAGTTTAGGAACAGCAACTGAAGCCAAGGGAATTTGGGAATATAAGAAATGCAGTACTTCCCTTCATCGTCTTCTCGTTCTTGTTTCTTACCATGTGGAGGTATGACACAGCATTCCCCACTAAACAGGAGACAGAGAACAGACCTTTCTGCTTAAGGCAGAGAGCGGTGGAATTAGTAGAATTGTGCTGAACAGCTTTTTAGGTAAGGTGATGACAGTTACAACAAAGAGATGTGCAAATTACAGAGAAGACTTCTGCTCAGATGAGTTTGAGGAGGCAGCCACCATTTTTCTTGAGCATGATGTGTAGCTATTGCTGGAGACAAGCGACTAAAGCTGAAGGAACACTTAGTACAACAGCTCAAGCTATCTCTTTTGCTCAGAATGCCTTCCTTCAAAGCTGGACTCAGGTTCTGCCTCTCTGATCAAGACTCACATCACTGCAACCCACTTGCCATTCTCTGAACTCATGTTGCCACCTCTATGATTTAGCTTAGTATCTGTTTGGCTTAGTATTTAATAGTTTCATGTATTTTTGTCTCTTGCCTTCATTAGACTCTGCACTTTGTGGAGGCAAGGACCATGTTTTATTGGTTTTGTTTATTATTAAAATGTGCAAGCATTCACAGAAGTAGAGAGAACAGTATAACAAACCCCCATACATTCATCATCCATATTCAACAATAATCCAAGATTCTGCTACATTTTCCACATACATCCCTTCTTCCTTTTGTTAAAATATTCTGTAGTCCATATTTTAGTATGCATTTCTAAAAGAAAATATAGACATTTTCTTAAGTAACCACAAACCTAAATGAAATGAATAGTACTTCCTGGGTATCATCTAATACCTAGTTCATATTCAAATTTACCCAAGTACCTCAACACTGTCTTTTGGCATTTTGTTATTAATCAATATCCAAAAAAGATCCATATGCTACATTTGTTTATTACATCTCTTGTTCTCTTTTACTGTAAAGTCAATGATTTACTGTAATTGCCAATGATTTTATGAAGAAACCTAGTCATTTTTCCTATTGAGTGTACCACATTCTGGATTTGTCTAATTCCTCACAGTCTTAGTAGCTGTTTTTCATTCATTTATTGAAAAATACATATTAGGAGCAGGGTATGAACCAGAACTCTATAAAACACAGTGGCTACAATAGTGAATATAATGTCCTTGTTCAAACAGAAACTATGAAACAGTTACACAAAACATTAACTATCAGCAGCAGTGATATTTGCTAAGAAGGGAAAGTACAAGATAGTAAAAGAAATTAAAGTAAGGGAACCTAATCTACTTTAGGGGTCATGGAGAATATTATTTTGTATAGTTCTAACTATCCAGTAGTGTTAGGTAAATAAACATTCAGTTTTTCCAGGTTGGCTGAGAGAGTGAGTTCTCTTCAGTATCAGCCTTGTAAATTAAGGGACTTATCACCATCTCTTAAGTTCTAAACATCAAATCTGATTCTCATAGGAGTCCATTGTGAGGGAAACCTGAAAGGGCAAATAGACATTTTCCTCCAGGTAAAATAAATTATTTTAGAAGAGAAAGAATAATTCAGGAAGTTGTTACATAAAGCCAAAGTAAAAGATCACATTTTGTGGACCACCAATTTAGATATTAAGGCAATTCATTTTACAAGGAATAGAATGGATATTATTGAAACCTAGAACATGCTTAGTAGAATATCTGTCACACTGCTCAAAAGGGCTTTTAAGTTAAAGTTGAGGAAGGAAAAATGTCTAAGTTTACATTAAGGCTGGATGTAATAGAGGGTAAAGAATAGAAAAACAGTAGCAGAGGAGATAAATGATCATCCAGATCTTCATTTCAAAAAGCTCATAGCACTATTTTAAAAATATCATTAAATATATTACCTTTATACAATACTATTTACTTGAGACCAGTGTAAATGTTTAGATCCCCCTTGTTCACACCAGATGTTAGTCTAGTTTTGGGGCAACAGCATACCATTTGAGTGTCTTGAAATACCTTCTGATATGGACTGGATTGTGTTCCCCTCCCACCAAATTCATATGGTGAAGCACTGATCACCAATGCGACTATATAATTAGAGTCTTTAGGAGGTAATTAAGATTAAATGAGGTACTAAGGGATGAGACCCTAATCCAGTAGGACTGGTGTCCATATAAGATGAAGAAGAGAGACTAGAGCTCTCTCTCCTTCTGACATGGGAAGACATAGTGAGAAGGCAGCTGTCTGTGAGCTGAGAAGAGTCCTCTCTAGAAAGCAGAACTGCTGAACCTTAATCTATGACTTCTAGCTTCAAGAAATGTGATAAATTAAATATCCAATGTTAAAGCCACCCCATCTACAGTATTTTATGGTAGCCCAAGCTGATAAATACACCCTCCTAATTTTTTTCCTCTAGTGCCTAAATTTTAAAACTCCCTCTTTTGCATGATTTGTAGAACCTGTCTGCAAAATTTTAAGGACAAATCAGAAACACAGGCCATGTGTATAAGCAGCAGACCTTGACACCTAAGCAAGTAAAACAAGAGAAAAATAATTGATCAAGGCACTTCCTAATCAAGGGAATGAAATAGAATGGATGATTTTTATTTGCTTACATTTACTTTTAAACTTTTGAAATTTCATATTCTTTTAGTACAAATAGGAGCTCTCCTCAGGTGAACTAGATCTGGGTATTTTCAGCTGTGGTTAGCTTCTCTCTGAATCCCACTTGGGTTTGGTGATGGAGAGTAAACAAGGCTATAAATCAAATGCAATGCATTTAATACCTCAATGCATTGCAAATTGATCTGGAATAGGGGTCAGTTCAAATTGTTTCTTAAGTGAAACTGTTCTTTTCCCCTGAAGGGAAGGAATGGAAGTTAAAGATGGCAAATCCTAAAGTTATATGGGGTTCAGAATTGTGGCTGCTTGTTAGAATAAACAGAGGCTAGGTTTATTCAGGTGAGAGTCTTCAGTTATATATCAGGTTGGAGCCATGGATATTTAAAAACACACATTCTAGTGGCTGGCATTAAATCTGAAATCTGGTGGGCAACTTTTCAAGAAATAAAAGCTACAAACAAAACAGCTCTAGTTCCATTCAGCATGCTGTGGGAAATGGCTAATGGACAAGCATTTCTATGACTGGCAAGGCGAGCTGCCAATAAATGAGAGGAGCAGAGATTCAAACCACCATATTACAGCAACATTTCCTAAGCTTATTTCACTAATTTGTCAAGTAGGACATTATTCAAACTGAAAGAAAAATGAGGTTGGAGAGCACAGAGGAAGGAACTATTTAACAGTAAAGCTATGCTTCTTTTTCTATTGGTTAGTTATCTGTGCTGTGGGTACTTATGGTTTACTTCTACCATTTCCTGACACCATTTGATTTTACTGAAGGCAACATTTTCTCCTTTTAAAATAACAGATATCTCTGGTAGGATAAATTTCCATTATTTGCTTATGCCTACCTTGCCATTTCCCACTAGAAAGAAATGAAGTACCATTGGACAGGAGTAAAGTATCGAATTCTTTATGCCACCCCTCCGACAGGGATGGGGACCATATTTTCTTCACTTGGCATTTTTTTCCCTAGAAGAACTCAAGTAATGTCTCCCATCTTTTCTCACTTTTCAACTCTTTAACTCTCAACTGTTTCTTATAATTTCAAACTATTTTCAATCTCTTATTTTCTGGAATGGAATGAAAACTATCCCATCATAACAGAAGAATAAATTCACTTAATTGTTAAATCCAAAATTCAATGAATAGTGCTTTATATTCTATTTCAGGTAGGTGTGTTAGTGCAATGGATAATGTAAATAGTATAATGGTTTTCACTGTAATATAACAAAGCACGGACTATGGGGCTGGACTACCTGTGTTCAAATCCTGCTTCGACTACTTACTAGCTGTGCAGATTTAGATAAATTAATCTCTCTATGCCTGCTTCCTTATCCATAAATGGAAAATAAGAGTTCTACATCACAGGTTTTTGTACCTGGAAATAAGAAAGCACTATATGAATGTCAACTATTTATTATTTCAGAAAACATCTAAAGGGCATTATGTTAATCTTCCTAATCTTTGTTAGTTATATTCTTAGGTCACCAATCCTCTTTCTAATCAAATAAATAAAAAGGATAAAAATGAAATCCTTTCTTCAAGATTAGCCTTAACTGAGACTAAGATTTTACCAACAACGTCAAGTATACACTTGACTTTTAGAGGCAATACACTCTATATAAACCTATATGCTTCAATGAAAAGAATCAAATGGGAAACATATACAATTTATTCTAACATTTATGTAATTTAAAATGCTGCTCTATGAGCAAAATACATACTTCTGGGGTGATCTGTTATCAACTTCAGCCTTCAGTCGTAAATTCTCCCTCACCAGGCCACCATTTTCCAATTTCAATTTTTTATTTGCCTTAAAAAAAGAGTTTAAAAGAATTAAGCACAAGCTAAAACAAGTGCCTTGTAAAAATTTTGACATGAGCTATATGTATTTTTTTTAAATGACAGTATCAGAAAACAGAATACTGGAACATGTCCCTCAGAAACTTAAAATCACCACTGGGAATGACTTAAGAAACTGAACATAACTAAACATTTTAAATCCATATTCCCCAAGCACTTTGCAAATCTCCTACCCAGGGAAATAAACAGAGCCATGTAAGTTAGCTTAGAGTCATTAAGGGGCTATAATAGTGGCAAATATTTTTTTTTCCTTTTTCACATAACTGAATACTCAAAACATGGTAACATTATACCATACACAATTATTAGCAAAACTAATGCTAAAGGTTAATTCTTGAGCTGTAAGATTGATTTTTGGTTACTGTTTTAAACTAGTAATAGTTTTAGTGAAAACAAATCTAATATGATTAAGCTACTGCTTGCTTTCTCTTAAAAGGCTTTCCCAAATGCCCTGGCTCACAACTTCTGGAACTCTCAAAATTGGGTCAATATTTATTAATAAAGTCTATGGATTTTCTTTTGATTAAAAAAAATTCCAAGTATGATTTTCTTTTTTGAATTATATGGAACTAAAAATTGCTTAAAACATTACTTGTTAGAAAATCTAGAGGCTCTATGTTGACTCTGGACAGCCTGAAAAGTCATGTGTCTAAATTTTAGAATCTTCTCAAAAGCTACTTCCTTTAAATTCCCTGGTCATTCACTGTATTTCTGAATTCCAGAGAAAAATAAGACTCGCTAGACTAGAAATGAATCTCACTAACCTGGGATGAGAAATTCTTGACCAGAACATTAACAATTCAAAGTGAATGGGGTCACAAGAACTACTGTCAACAAAAACGTTTAAACCAAGACTTAAAAACATTTCAAAATTTGACAATGTTTTTGACTAATTTCTAAAAATTCTGACTATATTACTTGCCCACCCACATACAAATGCCCCAAGTGGATAACAGGAGAAGCAGGGCAGAGGAAATTCTTTTAGGCACAAAGCTCTCTCACTTAGATTCATCCAGGTTCTTTTTGGGCTGTGAGCACCTACTTATCTTTGTAGCTGCAAACCAAGATTCTGGAGGGTTAATTCTTTAAGGGACTGATAAACACCATTACCACCCCACTGAATATATAAGGAAAGTCATTTAGTTTCTCCTGCACACATACAATGAATTAAGCTCTCAAGCACAGCACCATAAGAGAAGGCACTTAGTGAATGCTTTTTGATGACGACGACAAGCTTAAATTAGAAACTCATTTGATTTCTTTTCCCCATCCCCCCTGTACTGCATCACTCTATTTCAAGGTCTCTATTCTCATTATTGGTTAGCTAGCTCCTCAACTATCAGAGATATTTTCAAGTTCAGGAGGGTTAGGTGGGTAAAGGTTGCAAAGAACAGGCTTCTGCCAATTGTTGCACCAAAAAGAGTACTTTAGTTTTGCATTCTCAACTCTAACTGGGGAATGATACTGGCCTCAAAATGGCTTAAGACTCACCTAGTCCTGGAAACATCAGAAAAAAGTCCATTTCACTATTTCTATGTAGTCTTTTATTTTAGTCTTTATTCTTTTGAACTCTGTATTTGATTTACAGTATATTTTGTACTGCCCATTCAAGTTTTGCCTCTGCAGTCCATTCTTTTCAACTCATTTATACTCCAGTTTATTGCCTAGTACTGACCAATACCATCACTAGGCATCAAAAATGGACTTCTTAAATATCCCAAATAACTGTGAAATTGCAAGGTAGCTTTGGGTATTGATTTAACATGTGCCTCTTAAAAGAGCAAAGAAAACTGTTTTCTGTACTTTTCTTTTACATACATCCCCTCCACCACTCTTACAAGCCCAGTGAAGTGTTCATAGAGTCTCATGCTCTAAGAAGCATTTATTGTCAAAAATTTAAATGAAGTTTAGTAACTATAAAGGAGATCATACAGAACTTACTGATGGGTCAAGAAGAGGAAGGGAAGTTAAAGGGGACATAGTACCTTGATACATTCTGTGATTTCTCAGCTGTCTTCCCTTTTCATGTGCTCTTCTCTTCTTAGAGAAATCAACATGCTAATATCTGCCAGCAATACCTGAAGAAACTACACCCCCTCAACTTGTGAGCAACTCATGCAGTTATGTCTGTAGTTTCTTTTTTCTCTGAAAGCACTATGTTACCTTTTTTCTCTCCTCTTGGCCTTCTCTGAGCTTAAAGAGTATTTACTTTGTATGTGGGTGTGCTAAGATGGCTGAGTATCTGAAGTTGCAGATACTTCTTTGCTAGTTAACCTCACTGAGGATCTGAGGGCCAGTATGTGGTAGTGCTCTAAAATACCATATGGAGCTCATTCGTGGTATCACGGACATGACTTAGCAATTCAGCACAGTAACAGTATATTAAGAGAATGAAGATTGGTTGAACAAGTGGTTGTGGATCACACACACAAAACCACCTCTACTCACACAACAGGACTCCACTGTGGATAAACCTGAAAACAAGCTAAAGGCTGGTCCCTTTGGCCAACAGAGCTCTCTAGTCCTTGATTATAACATCTAGTGCTGATGGCACAGATCTCATCTCCTTTCCTAGACTGGAAATACCTAGAGGCCTGTGTTTTTCACCTGCGTTTTCTCAATCTTGTTGGATGGATGGAAGAATAATTGAAAACAATGAACTCGCATCATACAGCCACAATATTCTTTTGCATGGAGTAGTCTAAAGTGGCTACTCTTAGCTCTCTTGGAATTAGTCATTAAGTTTTCCACTATTTACAATTAACAAGAGAATGTCACTGCTAGAAAAGATATGGTCCAAACCTTTCATTTTATAGTTAGGGAAAGGGTTATGTGTTTGTTTTTATGCATAAAGGGCAGTCACTGAAAAATTTAAGACAAAAAAGGAAAACAGAAACATATGCTTAAATTGATATCACTCTTCTACAGGAAGATGCAAACTCATATACAAGCACAACAGAGTCACAATTATAGTCACAAATGGAACCACCTGATATTTCTTGGCAGCTAATGACATTTAAATAGAAAAAGTTTTCCTGTTGCTTAAAAATGCTCATCCAGGGATTTTTGCCCTTCCCCCACAAACTATCTAATGATGAGTCAAGATAATAGGGCTATTTATAATTTTAGCAACTATAATAGAAATTTAAAAACAATCACAACTTACCTCCTTTAATTTATCCACATCATCTTTCATTTTTTCATAGATATCATTAGCTGTTCTAAGTTTTTTCTTCCACTCTGCTACAATTTCTGGGTCAGTTTTACTTGGATTATCTGCAATTAGATGTTTGTCTTCATTTTGGTTGCCCTGCATCAAGGTTAAAGGATCTAGAATAGTCTTGATCTGTGACTCCAAGCTGCGATTTTTACTCTTAAGCTCTTCTACCTCTTTCTGAAAACAATCTATTTCATCCTGAAAAACATTGCAGAACCATTAGGTGGACACAGACACTTAACACGTATGTATGCTAAACTGAGGCAATGTGTTTTTAAATTTTATACTAAAAATACTGTAGGCTTACAGATTATTTATGCATCAGAATAATTTTGTAGGCAGAAAGTCAACGTCACATACAGCTGAAATACATATCTCAAAATATATTCTGACTTTGATAAAAATTGGCATTTCCACTGCTTTCACTAATTCAATTATAGCTTGTGGTTTTAAAAAAATAAAAATATTAAATCTTTCATTCTAGTTAAGATACACAGAACACAAGAAAGGTCACATGAATTCAATAAGGAAGTAGATTTCTCAGAAGAAAATTCTGAGGCAAGTTTACTTGCTTTACTGAGGGGAATTAAAAAACAGTGTTGATAAAGATGATTTATTACAGTTTTGTTTTATTTCAACATTTTGCTTCCATATTTAAAGTAGAAGTAAAACCATACATGATTTCCTTCTACTTTCCATTTCAGAATAATACCTGTAGTTAATTTTTAACTTTTCTACATTCTGGTTCTCAATTACCATCATGACTATTCCAAGTGTTAAGTTTTCTCCATCTGGAACTGTTTATTGTCTTAAATCCAATTACTATACATTTGGGTTAGAACTCTTTCCTGAGATATCATTTATTCCTCTATAATGGATATTTCATCTCAAAGTAAGATTGTTTGAAATTCTGTTAGAAAATAAACTCTAAGTAGTTCAACATGCCAGCGAGTGTTCTCATAAAGGATAATTTGATTAGTACCTAAGTATTATAAATATTCATTATGTAAGAATACATTTTACAGTTAACACAGATAGTACTATTTACTGTTTTAAATTACAATACATTTTAAATTTAATAGCACTATGAGAAAATTGCTTTATTTGTTTGAATTCATATATTAATGAATAGACAAATATAAACAGGAAACATATACATGAATGAACATTTATTTAGTCCTTTATTTTGGCCCACTTTACTTCAAAGAGTTGTTGAAGCAGCTGAAGAAGTTTCCCTGTACACAATCTAACTTAAAGATAT
The DNA here is from genome assembly GCA_032199065.1 of Smutsia gigantea. Classification (NCBI taxonomy): domain Eukaryota; kingdom Metazoa; phylum Chordata; class Mammalia; order Pholidota; family Manidae; genus Smutsia; species Smutsia gigantea. The sequence goes on along the minus strand of JAVSCE010013569.1, from coordinate 92,964 downwards.
TTTGTGTCAAAAAAAGATCAATTGTATTGCCCCCTTCCGTCAACATAAAATGACAAATGGATTAACTGTTAAGTATTCAAAAGTGTATGTATTTTATTAGCATGTAGCTAATTTGGAAAAATTCTATCACCATGTCAAATCACCTTCACAGAAAGAAGACTATGGTATAATCTCACTTATATGTGGTATCTAAAAAGGTTGAATACCTAGAAGCAGAGTTAGAAAGTGGTTACCAGGAGTGGGAAGATGGGGGAAATGAGGAAGCGGGAGCAATGGGGAGATGGGTCTAAGAGTACAATGTTGGAGTTAGGTAGGATAAATAAATCTAGAGACCTAATGTATGGGCATGATAGCATGATGACTATAATTAATAATACTGTATTTTACACTGGAAATTTGCTGAGGGAGATTTCAGGTGCTCTCACTATAAAGAAAAACTAGTAACTATGTGAGGAGATGCCTATGTTAATTAGCTCAACTGAAGCAATTATTTCACTCCATATAAACATATCAAAACATCATGTTGTACACCTTAAATATATATAATTTTTATTTTAAAAAACAACACTGGGTGATGGTTACATGAGTTGTATACACATGTCAAAATTCATGTCAAGCTGAGCGTTGTTCATTATATTTATATATATTTGTGCATTTTAATTTATGTACCTGATTATTTAAAAAATAAACACATACTGTCTTACATGCCAAAGAAAAAAAAAGATTTAGGAAACAGCATATTTCACATAAAAATTTCTTTGCTGGTAGTTGACATAAGTGTATTTATGTTACCAAAACTAGTCAGGCTTATAATTATCAGTGAAGTTATAGGCAGAAACAAAACATAATAAAGGTTATAGTCACTGTTTACCAGAGCATGCATAATACTTTGTGGGGATTGGAAGACTGACTTTCACAAGAGGGTTTCCTTTATTTCTCGGATTCTTGAGGGAGCAAATACCTACAAAATGATGTGTCTGTTGAGAAAAAATCTTAAATTAAAAGAAGGAAAAAGGAAATGTTTCCATCTGTTCCTTTCCTTTATTTGAAATTGGAAAGGGAAGAACAAAAAGAATTTTTCAAATAAAGTATTTTTAAATTGACATTTAAAATAGGATCTCATTTATTGTTTACTCTAGGAAGTCCAGGGACTGAGATAGCTCAGTCATACCTTGAATTCAATGCTGCCATCATTTCAAATTTTAATTATTATTTACCTCATATTCTTTGTGGAGTAACTCAAGTCTGGTTTTCCGAAGGTGCTTCCTGACTGTGTGGCTTAGCATAGGTTCACTTTCACTTGTTCCTCCTATAGGGAAAAAAAATCTAACTTTTCATTCTGATTTGTCTAAAATGAAAATGTAAATGAACCCTTTCCTTACTGTTTTATACAGTTCTCCAGCTTAATGACTACCCTTTCCTTATATAGCAACTTGGGGCTGCCATCTAGGCCTTTTTCTACTTCAATCCTGAGAAAAGATATAGAACAAGTAACACTGTAAGAAATACCTTCAGTAAAGTACCGTGTTGTGTTTATTTACCTATGTATTTTATTACAGTAAACTCAATAAAGGCAAAGGATACATTTTATTAATTATCACATTTGGACTACAATTTTTGAATACCAGACAACTGTAAAAAATGATAAAACCAATGATTATATTTAATCAATAAATTACATAAATATATTATCAATATATATTTCACATATAATTATCAAATATGTATTATCTATATATCATATATACATGTATTTTATACGTATAGCTATAAATGATATATATTACTATTATTATTATAACCAATGTATTCATTCACACACACCTAGTTACTGGAAACACAACTAGAAAGATTAATGTGTCTTTTCACTGATGCAAACAACTCAATTATAACAGATTATGAATCACAGCATTAATTGTATGCCCATAATGACTCGTTACAAATATACTCAAAATGAATTCTTCCTGAGAGCTCCTTCCTATGCTGTGGTTACCTTTTTTGTACTTCTTAGCATCATGATAGCAAAGGCATTTTATAAATATTCTTTTTCAGGATGTTCTATCCAAATGCAAGGATGGATGAACTATTTTACTTGAGAGAATTTATGAAATAGCACTTAGATATAAATGAATGAAGGCAGGAGAAGGAATGTGAAGAGAAGCTGGAGAAAAAAACATTTAAATTATTTTAATCATCAAAGCTCATATTCTGCAAAAAAAGGCTTAACTCCTTGGTGAGTTCAGTACAAGTAAAAAACCAGAAGCAGAAAGGTTAACACTGCAGTATGCAACACAGACAGAACTAGTCCTCTCTCCGACTTCACTTAGGCACCCAAGAGAGAAACCTTGGAATCATGTCTGATTCCTCCTTTGGATCTAATTCTTAGTTTAGGTCTTAAATCTTATTTAAGTTCATTTATCCTAATTTGGGACTATTATAATGAGTTAAGTTTTCTGAAAGGTGTTCGATATACATAGCTAAGGACAGAGTCACATTCAGTTTTTCCTAAAGCAAATATGAATAAAAATCATTTTAATTTTTGCAACCTAAGATAAATGAATTATATGAGTAGAATAAAAACCAAACACTAAAACAGCTCTTTAAATGTTTTGTTTTTCAAAGATTTTTTAGTTTAAGTTTTATCCACCCTCTTATCTGCACTAAAATGCTGATGAATGTTCTTCTGTACCCTTTACCCAGACTCACATTCTCCCTCATCCAGGCAAGAGCCTTCTACATGACATACTCATATCTTGTCTCTCCCCTACAGCCTAACCTACACAGCATCACCTGAGTAAAATTTCTCAAGCACGTTTTGGATCATGCCACCCACTTGCTCAAAATCATCATGCCCAACTCACTCTTCTTTTCAGGCACTGAGCAAGTCCCCACTTCAGTTTGTCACTCAAGATTCTCTGTAGTCAAGCCTCAATTTACCTGTTCAATTTTACTTCAATAGTCAGATCCAAACTGATTTCTAAAAACATGCTTCATATTTTCCTACTTCTAAACATTAGTTCATGTCATTCCCTCTAGGTAAAATGCCCTCCCTAACCTTTACTAGTCAAAATTTTAACCATCGTTAACTCCCTATCTTAAAGGCAACCAACTTCATGAAGAAGTCTTTCTCAAGGCTCCCAGTGGAAATTCCTTGCCTGAACTCTCTGAGCCTTTTTTTTGGATCTTAGCATCTGTTGCTTTAAACCATTAATATTTTGGTCTACATGCAGAGCTTCTACCAGAATTTAAGTTCTCTGAGGCTTTAAGATTTCTCACAGTGTCTTGGCCCCTCAGTTGCTCCAACTTATAGATTATACAAATGATCAATCCATCCAGTATGATACTGGCAAAACAACATCATTAAAAATTGTCTATTTCAGTCTTCCTGCAAATATACACTATTAAGAGATGGTTTCAAATCTATTTTATGCATTTATAAAATAAGCCCTTACCGATAATCTCTTTGCAAGGATTTTCAGGAGTGATGGGGACTCTACAAGCTGGACACTGGCTATTATTTTTCAACCACAAATCGATACAAATTGAACAAAATACATGGTTGTTGATGCAGATGACAGGATGGCGTACCTTTGAAAAAAGAAACATCGCTTTTAGTACAGGGCAATAGTCTGAACTAGAATCCCAACAGATTTAGTTTAAAGCAAACAAATTGCTTCTCTGGAGTACAGCAGAACAGATACTTTAAGAGATGGGACTTACAAGAACACGGCTTCCCCTACCACATTGTTTCTTATATATGTATAACATAGGTAGTAGCTGAGGTATCTGGACATGGAAACTGAAACTTTTGACATATTATGAAATGGCTTTACTTTGTTTCAAACCACACTCAAGGCCATAAAGAAAATGTACTTGTTACACTAAAGCTGGGAGAATTTCTCTTCAACTGTTCTATTTTAGTATTATGAAATGTCAGGATTACAAGGTTCTTCAAAGATAATTTAGTCCAATCATCCATCTGATGCCTGAATCCTCCCCCCAATTCATTCTACTGTATTATAGGGCAACAGCAAATAAACCAACCATTGGGAATAGACATGTGATTAGAAAGTCCCCAAAACCAGAGGCATGAAAGCTAAAGCAATCCTAAATGACACGATCCGACTCTCAAGTGGTTTATAACCCACACAGCAAACAACGCTGAGAGAAACAGACATACACTAAATATACAAATCTTTGACTCCTAAAGAAATACAGATAAAAATACTTTACATTTGTGTAATCTTATATTTTATAAAAGAGTCTTCACATGCATTTTCTGTTTTTGTTTTGTTTTTTAAATACCCTGTGAGGTAAACACAGTAAATATACTTTACAAATATGGAAACCAAGGCATGAAGAAACTAGGTAGCTTGCTCAGGGTTAATTATTTCAATAGTGTAGTTGTTTTATCAGAGGGAAAATAAAAGAGAAATGTTGCATTAGTTTTCTACCTGATGTTGATTTACATGTCTGTTTAGATATTAATTGTCTATCTCCCCTATTAGAATGGAAGCTCCATTAGAGCAAGGATTTCCTTCGTCTCAATCATTCCTAAATCACTGGAGCCTAGAGGACAGCCTAGTGCACTGTAGGTACCCAATAAATGTTTGCTGAATGAAGTAATCGCTATTATGAAGTATTTAACATTCAATTAGTTGGGCAACTTGCCAGGGTATTGTAATAATGACTTGTTCTTCAAATAGCACAAATTTAACAATAAAAAATGAAAACAAAAAAGACAAAGAAATGCTTAGGCTTTCACTTGATTTACATGTCACTTTTATCATGAGGCTCAAAACACATTACGGCCATTTCCAGTTTTCCTGTTCTAGTAATAATAATGATACCACTGTAGAGTCCTTCTTCAGAAGGACTAGGGACCAAAAGATCAAAGGAAAGCAGTAGTAATAGGAGAATGAAGAGAGAGAACCACCACTAACCACTTTCTGCAGAAAAAATGCCTGTGTTGCTCTGTTTCCCTCAGAAAGATATTCTAATTCACTAATTTGAAAGGGTTCCTATCCTCAAAGAAGTCAGACATACGGCAATCCAAGACAAGCAGATAGTCATTTTAAGTCTCACTGCAAGGAGCTCTCTGGTCTTAGTCTGGCTTTCCAAACATTTAGATGGTCCCTTAATTATGAACACTAATATAAGAAAACTAAACAGAAAATATAATTCAGCACAGATTTAGATTTCCTCTTAGAGAAACCAATTCTAATTCTCTCAGTTCAACTGATTTGACAGAACTGATTAAAATACACACATATATACATACATAACATGTGACCATGAAGCACAGCTTCTCAAACTCTTCTTCCAAAATGTTTCTACTAACAGCAAGGAGTGAATGCTTATCTGGGAGATATTCCTGCTCAGTTTCAAGAGACAGACAAGCTTGAACTTTTTTTGCAGGTTCTGTTCTTTCCAAAAAATTCATGTGACTTGAAGTCCATGTAAGTTTTAATTTAATCTTTAAGTCACAAAATTTTTTAAAAACAAAAAAACTCTCAAACTAAGTATCAGGAAGATACTGTCCTATCTGTCCTATAGCTTCCCCCAAACACATGCATGTATGTGCACAGGCACACATACTACATTCCTGCTACACTCCTAAAAGTATGTATACTCCCAAATTAAGAAGCTTAGCTGAAGAAGGAAGAGTTATCTCCCTGCATGTTTGGAGCAGTGATTTAATTCCTTTTTTTAAGTCACAAACTCATCTGAAAATAGATGAAAACCAGTGCTCAAAACATACAGATGTGCATATTATTTAAGGGGATTCAAGATGCTCTCCTGTCCTTTATAGGCCTCCCTCAGTAGAAGCACACTAAAAGGCAATCAATGTTTTCTATGTAATTTCTCCCACAACAAAGGTTAAATATCTCACCAATCTAAAAAAAATGGTTTTCAACAGCTCAGTGGTTGGTACTGTCTTAACTAAGTTAAGAAAGAGAAGGTCTCATACATGGTGGAAAGAAATCTGGAGATGTTAAATTTGTGATTCGAAGCTGATATGTAAGTGGACAAGAAAGAATCTGAGAATCACTGGCATAAAAGATGATGACATTTAAATCCAGAGGACTGGAGGAGATCCTCTGTACGAACAGAACAGCTGGAGAACAGGCATTCTAGCAAGTAGAAGAGGAGGAAGAGTAACCAGCAAAGGGACTGAGGAGGGGCCTGTGGTGGAGGACAGAGTATGGTCTCACAGAAGCCAAGAGAGGAAAGTTTTTCAAGAGGGAGACAGTAGCCAAGTATTGAGGGGAGGCTGAGTTTGATGTGGACAGAGAAGTGACTATGGGACTTAACTGCATGGAAGTCACTGTAATCTGTACTGACGGTACTGTTTCAATGAATTGTGGGAAAGAAATCTGACTGGAGGTTGAGAGACAAGGAAAGGTGAAGTGAAGACAGAATGCAGATAATTGCTTCGTGTTTTGCTGCAAAGGAGAGAGCATAAAAATGAGGCTATAGTAAGGGATGCCAATGGGAATGATACAGTAAAGAGGGGATACTGATGATAGAGGAAGACAGAAATGGATTAGACCCACAGACAGCAAAGTCCCTAAGAAGTCACCAGGGGAATGAGAGCCAAAGCACAAGTGGCATTTTGGCTTATATAGGAGTGAGGATCTGTCTTCCACCATAACAAAAGGGAAGGCCAAGGATGTGAGAACAAATACAAAGGGGTTGGAAAATCTGTTGATGGGAGGATGAGAGAACCCCTGTTCAACTGTTCTGCTTGCTTACAATTTGTCATTAAGTATGAGGCGATGTTACCAGCTGAAAGTGAGAAGCAAGGAGGGATACTCACTTCAGAAAATAGGAGAGTAAGTAAATTTACTAGGGACATGTAGCAGAATTGCCAAATATTGTTGAGGTCCTATTTGAGGTCTGTAGTTCTGACTGTAAAGACCAATGAACAAAGTGTATATTTTTCTTACCAATTTTTAGGTGCTAAGGTTCAGACAGGAAGTAAATAAGTAGTTGGGGTAACTCAGAGTTGAAGAGTTTTGCCAAGGAGGAAGAGAGAGATTGATGATAATAAATGACCATTGCTAATAAGGGAAATGAGTGCATCAATGGTAATGATGACAGTGAGAAAGTGATAGAGTCACAGAGTCAATGGATGGGTTTTGATAAGGCTGAAGTAATGCTGGGGAATAGGAATGATGAGATCAGAGTGAGATGCTTATGGTCAAATACTGGAGGTGGTACAGCTGCTTTCTCTAACACTTTGTCCTGGGCCGTCTTATCTGACATAGTTCTGTTTTCTCACATATCGTATGGTATTAACATCTATATTGTGGCAACTCCTGAGAATCCTCTGTAACTGGATCTCAGGAAGTAGTGGAGCTTAGGCTTTGAGACAAACCCAGGGCCACCTCCAGCTCTGCCACTGGAGCTGTTTGACCTTCGGTAAGCCCTTTAGTTATGGTGGGCATCAGTTTCTGCCGATTAAAACTGTGGTTTAACCTAGTACACTTTTCATTCAGGTGTTAAGATTTAATAACGTAAAGATGTAACAGAGACTTTAATATAGCAATCCCTCAAAAAACAAAAGAGAGAGAGAGAAAAAGATAAGGAATGGAAAGGTAGTGACATTACTATATCCATATGGTGAGGAGCCAACTCCACGTAAAAAGTTGTCTTCACTATAACATGCTCCAAAGCAAATTTGGCTGCCTCCACACATTCCGTCCTCCTGCCCTCCCTCTTGTCTAAGTTAATGGCACTTGGGCTGGAACACTCACAGTTGTCTCTGACTCACCCTTTTTACTTATCCCTACCATCCAATCTGTCACTATATCCTGGTATCATATGTGAAATCTAAAAGCCAGGGATTTTTGAGATAAACCAATATTTTATGTACCACTAAGAATAAAGAAAAAAGGAAAGGCACTGCCAATTACAACTATAAGATGCCATCACATGTGAAACACAACCAGATCAGAGATGGTATAATGTGAAAAGTATATCCCAGAATGGCCAAAATATGTCCAATCTACCTCTAAATGTTTTTTACCTATCATCTTCCCCTCTTTTCCATCTTTGCTTCATTACTGAGTTCAGGTTCTTATACTTTTTACCCTTGATCTATGGTAATAACCTCATCCTCAGCTCCCTTGCTTCCAAATGTCCCCTTCTGTCCACTTTTCATACTGATGCCAGAGCTACCTTCCTAAAATACTGTTATGGATCAGCAGCTTTCACGGCTCTCTTACTAAATAGCCATGGTTTTTCCCTGCTTGTGGTTTTAAGTATAGCATTCAAAGAACAGCATAATCTGGTTCTTAAATTGCCATTTCCCTTCATCTGCTAACCTACACTTCAACCTAGATTTACTACCAAGAAGAATAAGAAGAATATGAACAGTGGAGGCTCCCTGTTTATTGTGCTCTTATTTCTCAGCTTGGTATGTCCTACTGGCCTCTAGCTTCCCAATCAAAATAGAACCCTCTCACCTTTTAAGATGAAAATCAAATGCTACCTCCTATACAAGGCCTTCACTAATCCTTTTTAGAATTAACTGGGTCTTTGATTCTCATAAGAGTATTCCTTAAGCACTGATCTATGTTCATTCACTTCTTTCTGTACTTGTGCTGTGCTCAGGAAACTTTTTACATCTTGCCTTCCCTATTAACTTTCAGGTTCCTCAGTGGAAGGGGCAGTGTCCTGCTCAGTCTTTGTATCCACCTACAGCACCTGATGCAATACAATGTCTTGCACATGCTAAGACTCATAAAAAAGAATTTTTATGTATTAAAATGAAAGGCTGAGATAATGCTCCTAAAAGCATCTCAAGAAGCAAAAGGTCAACGGCCACTGCCAAATTGCAAAAAAAGTGAAAGTTTAAACTTTCAAAATCATTTAATCTGCCAAAATGATACAGAAACAACCATAGGCTGACTATTTGGCTCTGTCTGCTAAGAGCCACTGGCAATCTTATCCACAGGAGAATCATTTTCACTGTTCAATACCTGGTATTGTTATTGTCATGGTGTTGGATTTCTTAAACAGTTAACTAATTCATTTCTTTGAACCAACTATCAAATTATCAGATGATAATTTCTAGACAATTGTTTAAATTTAGCATAGGAGAAAGGAAACCTATAAAGGAGAAAGTACTACTAAAACTGTTATTTGGCTATAATCTACCGGAGCACAACACAAAGAATCTAACCCTCTCTCAGCTCCTATCCACCCATCTTCTTCTACCCAGATCCTTTTGTATACACCACCAAGACACACACATAATTTTCTTTAATAAGATCTTCTCAAGATACAGATATCATCACAATTTGCCTATGTTATTAGACTTTATATCCAATTTACTCTCAAATGAGATCTGTGGCAATAAAACAGTATTCTTATAACATACAAATGTAAAACTATGGCAAGGGTAAGGACATGCAGAATTCTAAACTCATCTGGAGTAAGCATGCTGAAGTGATATGCTAGGGTAATGCCTCCTGAGGTTGGTGAGGAAGAGGAGGAAGAAGAGAAGAGAAGAGAAAGCAAAGCATGAAAAGTAGGCTCTTCTCACTGGAATGCCTAAGGGGGCAGTCCTGGGTGAGGGAAGCTTAACCCAGTACTCAGGCATTCTACTATGTAGTTACATCTTTTATCTGAAGATGTTTCACTTTAAAGATATTTCACTCCACCACCAAAACCACTTTCTTAAAAAATCACATGTATATCAGAGGAGTTATGCCTAAAAGTGTTATCCATTAATATCCACATTATCCTAGACTCACCTATGAGGAGTTATAGATTGGTTTAAAACATGGTTTCTCAACTTTTGGCACTGTGTACTGGCATTTCAGACTTTAGAACTTTATGTTGTAGGGAGCTGTCCTGAGTATTGTGGGATGACTGGCCAGCAGGATCCCTGGGCTCTGCCCATCCAATTCAAGCAGCATGCCCCTGAAGACAATCAGATGCCTCCAGACATGGCCAAATAACCCTGAGAGATGAAATTCACCCCAGCCTGTTGAGAACCACTAGTCTAGGATATTCACATGAATTTCCCTAACAGCCTAATGGGGTTGATAGTATCAAATTCATTTTCAGCTGTGGAAACTGAGACTCAAGAAAATGATGATACAGGTTATAAGTGGCAGAGCAGCATTCAACCACCATTCCACGCAATTCAACTGCAAACTGTGGACACTTTCAATTAATAAATAATTCTTTATTATAGAAAGGTTAGTAAGCAATAATCTGGGGGTAAGAAATAGAGGACACATACCTGAAAGAAGCAAGAGATTAGGATCAGGACATTGGGATCAGTAGGTACGCAGAAAAGGGGTACTGACAGGGGTGATGGGATGGAAAAGGCAGTTTCACCAACAGGCCTAGCAATTTTCATGCTTAAAATCAACTCCTCTGCTCCTTTGTAACCTTTGCTAAAGACTGGAGCTAATCTATCTTCAAAGAATATTCTTTCTTGCACCTACGTCAAAACATACGGGTTTCACTAGTGAAGACCTAGAATACTGTGGGCCCTTCTACTCAACCTTGGGAATTTGGAAACTTTTCAAAATAAAATCCGTGGATTGCTCTTGTTGTGTTTCAAGAAATTTTTGGCTCTGGGCCAGAATTTAGGTGCTAGAACTTTAAAAACTATGTGATCCTGAGAACTAAGTTATTTAATGCCCACTGGTCTGGGTTCCATTTCTGACTAGGTAAAAGAAGTGATAATATAGCTCCCCTCCCCCACCCTCAGCCCTACGTATAATGCTTTAAGGGTAACTGGAATCTTTTCTGTGAAGTAAATGTGTCAGCTATTACATCCCCATTTTAAAAAATATTAGGATATATCAACACTTTTTTAGTTAATTTTATTATAATCTATGTGAAAACACAATACTATTATACTTTTCTTAAAGTGCATTCTTTCCACTTTAATCTGGGAAAGAGAAGAAAATGTAGAACTTATATTCCATATGGCTTTTTTAAAGCAAATTACTTGTGACAATTATGTACAAGGCTGGTTCTTAAATCTACTCTTGGTAACTGACAGGCAATCAGGACTCAGATGAGAGCTCAATGTACTGAGGTGGACAACTTGCTGGCCAATCACAGCTCCCAATGAATACTGATTAATGAATTTAGTCAACCTAGCATGAGGACTCTAAGCTGCATAAGGCTTTGTCTTTAGCCCCATCTTTCATTCAACATTTTAAATCAACAATATGGGTGGAAAGTAAAACAAAAAGCCCTCCCTGAAAGAAGGGATCTTTTTTCTAGTATTCAGTGGAAAACAGTACATCATATTACTGGACTCTTCAAAAGACACACAGCTCACTCACATCCTAAGAAAACTGATTTCATTTCTGATTATTTCAGCCAGAAATCTTGCCATTAATATATTAAGTACAAATCTTAATATTACGGAGCTACATAAAACTTGATTTTTTTTCCAAATAAAAAATATTTTACCTTATTTAAAGATTCATTATCATGCCCATTCATTCCAACACTATTCCATTCCACCTATATTCCAACCTCTATTTCAACTCCTTTTCATATTTCAAAATACTCTATTTATATTTAAGTGTGGTACCACAAACTGGACTCATACTGAAGTGAGAAATAATTGCATATGATATATTAATATTAAACAGCATTATAAGTCTAGTTGCTTGACACTTCTTGAGAACTTCCTTCATCCATTCATAAAACTATCCGTGAGTCACATTTGGCTGTCAACTGTGGCAAAATGGAGACATGGTTAATAAAAGTATAACATTCAACAACAATTTGATTTCACAGCTTGAATCCTAATTGAAGATATAATTGCCTGGAATGATCTAGATTTAAAGTGTGGTCTGTAGCATTCTGATGGCAATACCAAAATGTTACTTAGATATCCTGGGCTAGACCATTCCCATATTTCTCCCTGCTGGCCCACTAGTCCAAGGCGTGGGAAGAAATTAAGGAGGAAAATATGCTATGCATAAATCATCCCACAGGATGTATACTCAACTTCTTCAGGCTACATAAAGCTCTTACTACAATATTAGCAAGGTTGCTAAACGTTACTGGGCAGAGAGAATCCATTCTTTACAACTGAAGTAGAGACAGGTACAACAGCAAAATGTCTAAACTTTCCAATTTTAAGTCCATTTTTATTCAAAATCCAAAGCACAGACCACATGCATACTTAGGAAAACTGCACTACTTCTTGCCTCTTCATTTTTCTCCACCCCACCCCCACCCAGGCAGCATCTACTTTATCTCTTCAGATTTACGGTCTCTTCCCCATCCCCAACCCCTTTAAGGTAATCTATACCTTTCCCTTTTTTTTTTAAACATTGTTCTTTCAGGGATAATGACCCCTAATTCTGTTAAACAATCAAAAGAGAAGATTGCTGATGGTGATATTTGGGGACAAATGGTACAAGAATGATTGTGGGGGTACAAGAACGATTACGTGGAAGGCTAGGAGGGAATGGCCTTAAGGTAGATCTCAGAGGGGCCAGAGACTTGTGTCAGACAGGTGGAAGTGACATTGGGAACTTGATACTCTAGGCCATGTTGTGTTTAGGAACCCACCAATATGGGGGTGTGGGCGAGAGGGAGCAGCACGAGCAGATTAGATTTGCTTTGACTATACAAAAGGCAACAGTCCCAGGAGCCAGTTAAAACTTCTGGATATACTGTAGCAATTTCCAGAACAAACAGGTCCCACTCTACTGGAAATGCAATCTTCATGTAGTGAGTGCTCTGGCCTCACAAAGCAACTGGGAGGTTAGGAGAAAAGGCTGGTTTCCTCATTTGGACAGCCTGCCTCAGTGCCCATAGTAAAGGTTAACGTTTATTGAATATTACATATGCCAGACTTTATGCAAAGCACTGTATATAAATTACTTCATTTAGTCCTTCCAAAAATGCAAGGATGAGTACTGATACTATTACATTCCCAGGTAAGGAAACTACTCTGACAGAGGTTATGTAACTTGTATAAGGTCTTGTCACTAGTAAGTAGAAAAGCCTAAGTTAGAACTCATACAGTCTAAACATATATCTCTGGCCCTCAATCACCACACCTTTCTGGTTCCACAGTAGACTGAAAAAAATGTCTGTTTAAAAATTGTTAATCTGTTACTACTATCATATTTAATTTTAGAATACATCTAACCAAAACAAGAAAAAGAAAACACACAAGTGTCTGCTGTCATGAATGAACTCAAGTGAGTTTTTCGGAGGTAAACTACTGAAGATACACAAATGGTAACAACAGAGGTTCAAACACGACAGAAACTAAGCCTTAGTTTTATTTAAAAATGGGGAATCAAGCCTTATCTGTCTCCTAGCACTAGTGGGAGGAGTAAATGAGTGAATGAAATTAATTAAATACTTAAATGCATACAAAAGTATTCTGCAATCTGCAAATCGCTATTATTCTAGTAGGTATCACTTTTGTCAAAGCACAAAAAACATACATATGGAAAACACAGAATGTTTTCAACACAATTGCAAAAGACAGCCCATTTATTAACTAACAGAAACTAAATACGATGTGTAGGGCTAAAAGACCAAGTGAAAATTATTTCCCAAGGACATTTTTATCAGCCTTAAAGGCTCCTGCTGGGAGCAGACTCACTCTGAATTTAACACAAACTTGTGGGAACTTCCTGTCAGAGCCAAACGCAGACTGTAGAAAACAGAAACACCTTCTCCTCCCAGCTATGTATGCAAGCAGTGGTAGCAAGTGCCAGCTCAAATACGACGCTCCACGAGGCCATCCTTGATCTCTCCAGTCAGAATTGATCAAGCCATCCTCTTTAGGGCCTCACAGCACATTTGCTATTTCCTTGGCATTTCATGCTGACGGGTATCAAAAGTTGTCAGACGCTTCCAACACTGACTTCTACTACTTCTTGAATTCAATACATTCATACAGAAACCCAAACACCTAAGGCAGGATCATATTGACTGGCACTCAAATGTTTGCTCTATAAAGTTTGTATTTCTCAATTCTAAGCCTGCGGCTATAGTTTCAGTCCGCACTTGGGAATAACGCGCACACACTCCACAAACGTAAAAACAATTCAGGGTTGTAAAAAAATCTGCTATTCACGGTATTTTTTCCTTCTTGATCTAAGCGGGAAAGAAATGCTCTTTTAAAAACCTGATGAGAGGCACAACTGGAAATGAAAGAGAACACGAATGAATGCATTAGAACCACCAAAACTGCTTCTTATTCAAACAACTTTCTCCACCATGTTTGACAAACACATTAGACACCTCCTGCATCACAAAGATAGGGTATTCTCTCATGGCTGATCTGTTCTTGGAATTAAAGACCATACCTCTCATTTTAAACACCACAGAGGGGCACTTAATATTCACTTTTCAAATTTTGAACTCAGAGCAAAGGCCAGTCTCAAGGCCGGGTTAGGCAAAGGCAAGGATCTTGTAAATGGAAAAGCCTCCCCAAACTAGCATTTTAGGCCCAAGAACCGGGGCATCTATAGTTGCGCAGGGTACGAAGGAACCTTAGGCAAGGCTCACAGAAAACGCCGTACGGGGTTGCACACGGGGGTAAAATACTGTTGGGATTCTCTTCTAACCAGGCCTCCTTCGATGCCGGAGTCGGCCGGGTGAGGCCCCCGGCGGTGGCAGAGCTATCTCGCCGCCCTGCGTTCAGATCCTAGGCCACTGTCATTTTCTTCCTAAAGGGGCACAGTTGAACCCATTAATCACGGCGCGGTCCCTCCTTCCCCCAGGTCACGGCCTCCCACCACAGGAGGAGACGGCGGGTTAGCGTCTCCACTCCTCTGGCCCGTTCCCTCCCACGCACGGAGATGGCCCTCGGCTCCCGCGAGCGACTTCACACACGACCCCGTTTCGTAGGCTGCGCCCGGAATCACGCATTACCTTCCCCAAGCAAATGTGGCAGGTGATGGGCAGGGTGAGCGACAATGTAACGTTCTGCACGGCCTGAGCCATGGCAGCGTTCAGAATCCCGCCAACACGGAAATCCCGCCGACGGCAGCTCCTCGCCGGGACTGGGGCCGCGCGAGGCCGGCTACGGCAGCCCGGCAGGGCCAAGCCCGCCGGGAAAGGAAACGAAAACGCGCGTTCGAGAAGCGCGGTCGCCAAGGCTTTTTCCCCATCTTTCTTTCCTTCCTTTCAAAAAAACTTTTTCCTATTCGGGAGCCGCAAGATTCCTGAGACTGGGAAAGAGGGTAGTTTGCTACAGGCGTCGAAGATCTTTAAAGTTTAAATGAAACAGTAATAGTGGAGGGGGGTGAGGATGAAGCAGGCGGGGTAGAGGGGAGTTTTCCACCCGAAGGTTAAGCAAACAGCGGCACAGTCAAAACAGGAAGAGAAATGACGTTATCTATACATTTTAATTTTTCAAAAGTTTCTACCACTCAGCTCTCCTTCCATTCTTAAATGAGGTAATGCCACTTAAAAACAAACAGTGATGGTGTCTTTATCTGTTTTGGAGATGTTTGGTATACATTTCATCGCAGCTTTCCCTCAAGTTAGGCTTCCACTGTTGGCCCTTGTGTGGTTCCTATCTAAAAGTGTCTTAAGGGTCGGAGCGGCGTGCTCTGCTTTACACCCACAAGTGAGAAAGCTGTAAATAGTGCGAGTCATGCACACTTCCCCAAAGCACTTGAAGAGGAGTTTAAAACCTTCATTTCAGGTGCATGGTTGGCTATGACGCGTACCACTGTGCTGTTGAACTCCGGAGGAAAATGTGTGAGGTTGTTAAGTTGGCAATTCCTACCCATGAAAAAGAAAAACTAAAAGTTCCTAACTGAATCTTGAATATAACGGATTTGGGATTTAACTGCAACTATTTAAAGTGAGGAAGAGCCAGTGTGATCGATTTATGCAAACAAATACAATCTGTGAATAGGGAGATCTAGAAACAAAACCAGTGGAGCTACTTTTACTAATCTTTCAGGAAAAGAGGCCGTATAATCATAAGAAGCAGCCTCCTGGTTAAAAGTAGGGGGTTCTGGACCTGGACTGCCAGGGTAGAAATCCCTGCCTGAACAATTTCCTGGCTCTACTGGCTTCAAACTGTTTAACCTCTCTGCTTCTTAGCTTCCTTGTTGGTGAAATGTGTGTGTGTGTGTGTGTGTGTGTGTGTGTGTGTGTGTGTGTGTTAAATGAGGGCAATGAATGCTTACTATCACATCTATAAAAGGAACAGACAATAATGAGATTGGAGCAGCTAGTCATTCACTTGCAGAAGCCCAAATCCAGTTCAAAACTGGCTCACAGGTGACTGAGAATTCTTCCCAACTCAGGAATTTCATTTCCTAGGAATTGGAGACCATCATGTGCTTGGATTTGAAGAGCCGAACAAAATAATCATGTTGATTGTGTATGTAATGGCCACTTTTTCAGAATGCCAGGCATAAAAGTCATCTGGTTTGGCTATTTCCTGGTTGTTTGAAGTCATATTTATGTGGGGCCTAGAGTTCACATGCTTTGCTAATGCATCTTTCACATTCCTGGCCGTGGATATCCCACTTCAGAATGAGAGTTGCAGGTCATTATCCACTGTTAACTCAAGTTTGCCTTTTCTCCATTTTACAGTGATCGTCCCTGTTCTCACCTTGCTTTTATCTAAGTGATATTTTAGGACCTGTCATTGCCATTCTCTGAATGGGACACAGGACTGAGAATGTTCTGCCTCTCATTTCTGTCCCTGAAAACAGTGCAATGGGGAAAACATATGGAAGACTCCTTTTTTTGTTTTAAGACTTTTCCATTGCTACTGGGCAGGTACATTTCTTGTTAACTATCCTAGTGTTTGGTGTTAATAGTCACAAAGATAAATTTTAAAAATCGTAACCTATATTTTAAGTAGAATGTTAAAATGTAGACTATTTCCAATATATTTCCACATTTGTTATCTTTGTCACAGCCTCTCAGCGCTGTTTTAGCTCTGTCCGTATAGCTGTTTAAGCACTGATAGCATTGTATTATAGCTGATTGTTCATATGTTTGTCCCTACAACCACCTGTTTCTTGAGGTCAGGGATTTTATCTGATTTATCTAATATCTGGTACTAAGTGACTATTCCACAAATCGTAATATTTTCTTTAACTACAAACTACCTTTATTACAGACCCAGGCTGTTTTAAACATTGCCTTTACTTGTTTTCAAAATGAAAGACTGTATTGCTTTTTGCTAATTATAAAAATAACACTGCTCATCTTAAGAAAATTAAGCCATTTGTAAATATATAAAATAATAAGCAAAAAAAATCTATCGTTATGCTTCACCTCTCTATACTGTCTGGGAATCACTGTTAACATTCTAAAGTATATCATTACAAACATTTTAATTCATACATTACTGTGTGCATAAGCACAAATAGGATCATACTATAACATACCTGCTTTTTTTGCTAATGCTTTGTGGATAAGCATACACACACACACACACACACACACACACACACACACACATCTAAATAATATTATTAGTTAATAAAGGTTGATTAAGACTCTCTCCAGGTCCAGACTGATTTGATTCCAGGCCAGTTACTGGGCTCTGCTTTTAATAATGCCAGTAGTTTAAGGCTAGGAGCTCTTCCCTTTGCTCTATGAAGGGCATTTCTTTTCTTTTTTCTTTTTTGATAAATCATGTTCTAAATAGACATTATTTGGACAAAACTGTTAAATAGTGCTGCCGTTACCATGACTTGTTGACTTTCTGCTTAATTTCTTTTGAAACTTCTTAGTAGTTATGGAGAATCCTGTGACCTGAGGAGTTCTATCAGATATAGCACCTGGGATGGGCTAAAATCTCCTAACCTTAGAATTATAAACTTAAAACTAGAAAGGATCTTAGGGGTTTCTGGTAGGCTTTTCTTTTCACAGATGAGGAAATTGAGGCCTAGATAAGGTAAACCACCAGATAATGGTAGATTTGGAGCTAAATCCTAGATCTCACTTGGAATCTCTGAGATTGTTGGCCTAATGCCTTCATGTAAGCGCAAGATGTATTATTATTAATAAAGTAGTTCAGTAATAAAAAGTCAGTCATAATTGAATTTCTTTCCTAAGAAAACCATCAAATAGCTATGGAACACCTTTTACCCCTTGTTTAAATCAGATTCATTTTTATGATAAATTATTTAAAAGCAAGTTTAAAAAAATATAAAATCTTAAGTGCTATTAAAAATTGATTAGGAATGCATTATTCTTTCATTGACCCAGTTCAGATTGTTTTTTAATTTTTTGGTCAAAGCTAATAAATTTGAGTAGATGTTTCAGACAGACGTTTTGTAATCATTTGGTCGTCAGTCAATTAATCACAACTTCATAAATATTGATTTCGGATTACATTTATTTTTCATTCCTGAAAGACAATCTTTTTTTGTTTGTTTGTTTTATATTTATATACCCCCACTTGCATTGTGGTTAACCCTGAGAGAACTCATAAAAGGTGGATTTAAAACAATTAAGTACAGGTGCTGGCCCAGTTGCATGGATGTCAGGCAGGATATTGTCTTCTTACAGGCTGAGAATTCTGAACTAGAATGTCTCAAGATGGTGGCAAGAAAGATGCTTGTTACTAGTGTGGAGGTACTTGGATGTTTCTTGCACGCTGTTTGTAGAACAGATTGCTGGAAGTTAGCTTTCATGCATTTAATGCATTTTTATTAAAAACATTAAGGAACAACTAAATCAGACAAAGTTCTGTCTCATGGAGCTTATATTCTAGTAGAAAAGTTATGTTGTACTGGCTTGGAACAAAATCCCAGCCTCTTGAGTAGAAGTTGAGGTTTTAATACTGAATCTGCACATCAAATTTGTATGTAATCACAATATAAATGCAGAATAAATAAATAAATAGAATTAGTTATTTGTTATCCCACCAATATTTAAATATTTCTTTGTGTACCAGGCACTGGTCTAAGGGCTGGGTATAAAGCTGTGAATCAGACAAATTCCCTGCCTGCATTTAATTATTCAACAAATATTTTATTGACTACCCATGATGAGCCAGCCATTGTACTATTAATGAGCCATTTTATAAATGGAACTACTGAGCCCAACTCTTTTCTTCCACCATAAAATGCCTATTTCTATGGTAATTCCTCTTCTGGATGTTTTTATCATTGGTTTGCTCCTGGCATTGTGACACAGCAAGTTATAACTTTAAATATTTTAAAATGTTGCAAATTGGGTGATTGTTTTAAATTAGGTAATTTTTAAAAGAACATTTTAGTTCCACCTAAGGCTAAGTAGTATTTCACAAATGTTTGTTGAATGCTACAGAATAAATTAAGAAAATATTACCTCCAGGAATATTACAACAAGAACCACAAAGGTTATGCAGTCTGCCAGATAGGGAGCCCAGCTCTGAGACTGACTGCTGTTGTCTTTGAGTTGCCTGACAGAGCACATTCCTTTAATTCTTGCCCTTAGTTTCAGTGTGAGCAGAACTTCCAAATTGAGATCCTGCCATAGGAACTCAAAGCCAGGCACCTGTGTTCATCCTCTTTAATGAAGTGCTATAAATAATTGCATTCAATCTGAGGGTACCTCTCCCACTAAGACATCCTGCACTGCCATGGAGTCCTCAACAGCTGGCTGGAGTTCTGTGAAGTTGCTTTACCTCTTTTAGGTAGAGCATCAATGCTTCTTTTACACACTCAACACTCCCAGTCATTGTTTTAGCAGCTGAATCATTTATTACAAGGGTTATTTAAGATATGGCTTCACTTCCCCACATCACCATCCTCAACTCTTTGATCTGTGACTTTTCTTTCTTTCCCTCCCCATACCATTCATTATGACCAATTTCAAGTTTCATCTCTTTCATGATGCTTTTCCTGTCTGCTCCCACCTCTTCATAATATCCTTTGCCTTTCAAATTCTTTATCACTTATGATCTATATCAACCAGTTTTGTACTTCATGCATTTATTCTACAAACCCTTATTTAACATCTAGTGTAGGTCAAGCACTGTGACAACTGCTTTAGCTAGAAAGTAGAAGGACAGGTCCAGCCCTGTCCTGGTGAAGGTTACAGTCTAAGTGCTGGAAGGCAAATATGTTAGGAAGCCACCAAGTATATAGTGAGTTAATTCCTGCAGAAGTAGAGAGGGCAAGCACCTAATTCAGCCATAAACAAAGGCATTGGGGTCTGCATTTTTGAAAAATCTCTCCCTAACTAGACTGAAGTTCCCTGAGCATGGAGAATCCTGCATTAATTACTGTGTGGCACAGTGCTGCACACACAGGGAGACAGGGTCTTTAGGAGGTTATTAAAATTAAATGAGGCCATAAAGGTGGGGCCCTAATCCTATAGGACTATGGCCTTGTGAGATCTTTCATCTCTGTTTATCTCTATCTCTTTCTCTCTCTCTTTCCACACCTCCCCATCTGCGCATGTGAGGGGAGGGACAAAGTGAGACAGGCTGTCTGCAAGACAGGAGGAGAACTCTCACCAAAACCCAGCCAGATCTGGCACCCTGATCTGGAACTTTCAGTCTCAGAGATGTGAGCAAATAAATTTCTGTTGTTTGAAACATTTGCTCTATGGTATTTTGGTAGTGAACCTGAGCTAAACACTTTTTTTCTTATTTATACTTATATGTTTTCCTGCTTCTACTTATTCAGACTTGTTTCTTATTTATAATTTTTTTCTTATTTGTGCTTTTATTACACTGTACAAAATATTACTTTTATAGCCATAAAGATTTTAACATTTAAAAACATCTTTTAAAGTATGAATTATTATGCCATATATTTTAGTGAAATGTGTGCCTAGATTATCTTTATAATGAACTAAGTTCCAAGAAAACCTACATGGAAACCTAAATTCAATTTCATTTCATGGATCAGTATTGAGGGTCTACTGTGTCAAGCCACAGCTCTTATGGCTGCTATCCTTAAGGGCCTCACACAAATCTCCTACCTCCATTCTGCAGTTACAGACCTTTTAATGGTAACACAAAAAACCATTTCTGTACTTCACCAACTTAAATGGTGATTTGTAGTATTGTTCTTGCTAGAGTGTTTCTTGAGATTAATGTAACGGTGTTCAAATGTAACTGTTCACCAAAATTGGCTTCCCTTCCATTTCCTGGGAGAGGACTATATTTTAGAGTTCCACTGAAGTTGGGCTTGATCAGGTGACTCTCATTGGCCAGTGAAATGTGAGCAGAGTAACATAGATCTCTTCCATAAGGAAGCCATAAAGCCTGTACTTCCTCACACCTCTTTTTCCTTTGCCATAGGTACTAGAAGTCTTTCAGTGGCAGCTGCTCTCTAAGCCTGGGTCCTACCGCGAAGGCAGTGTAGAGCGGGGCCTCAGGTTGCATCCAGTAGACTTGGAACATGAGTTAGAAATGTCTTTGTTGTTTTAAGCCACTGAGATTTTGGGGCAATCTTTTATAGCTGCAAATCCTAGCTCACTCTCACTGATACAACAGGCCTGCCCTCTAAGTGTTCATTTCTGGTGACTCTGTGGTGTCTGGGTCTGTACATACAGCACAGGCTAGCCCTTTCTTGCAATCACATGTGTAACGGACACAGAGGTAAACCACTCTGCTCTCCCTTTCAGGGGAATCTTGACTCACTGTCAGCAGACATCCTTTAGCTCTCAGCCCCTTCAAGGTCTGCCTCAGCTATAGAGAACTGTCTCAGCTGAGGCCATATCTCTCTTAGGCTGGTCCTGTCTGGTGTGTGGGGGAGGTAGGGATATAACGGCCTGGACAATGAAGGACAACTCTGATGGGCCTCTCAGCTCTAGAGCTCCCTGTGGAAGCTGCTGAGGTATTGATGGGCCTGCATCCCAGCTTGACTTCTTTCTTTGCGCAATCTGACTTCCTTCCTTCCCTTCCCGTCCTTTTCTTCCACAGGTGTTGTTCACAAAGGTACTTCTGACAGACCTCCCCCTGCACATTCAACTCTGTCTCAGTCTTCTTCCCAGAGAACCTGACCTGCAGCAACATGTCTGTCTTTAATGAAAAAAAGAGAGGCATGTTTATGTGTGCATGTGTGTGTTTGTGTGTGTGTGTGTACACATATACTGCTAGTGGGTCTCTGTGCTTTTGTGATCCATTTGTTTTGTAAACATGCCATGACTGCTAATAAGCCACAGCCACCCTCTGCTCCTGTGAGCCTCAGATGCTACCTTCTTCCAGCAGAGATGTCAAATGTGCAAGTTTAACTTTTAAAGGGTGACTTGGTTTCTTTGTTTAAAAGTCACTGGGAATGAGAAAGATCATTCAGAGGTCAAGAGGTAGGCCACTTTAGTTTTTGCTTTTAATTTATTTTTAAGAGTCTTCAGTATGTTAAAAAATGCCAATATAGTATCACAAATATTATGGTATATTTTGGATATTTACATTTAAAAGATTAATTCCTTTAGCACAAAAATACATTGCAATACAGTTACTTTCACACTGCCAAAAAAATAATTATAGAATTCATCATAGAATATTCATTCCAGGTACTACAGGCAGTGCGGTCTTAAAAATCTTTTGTTTTGTTTTGTTTTTTTCACTCCATGAGGATTAGTGGGCCATGAAATCAATGGGTGAAGAGCAAGGCAGTCAAGGTGTAAGAAACTCCTTTACCCTCCTCTCTCCTTCCCACCAGGGTGAATTGGCTGAAAATTTTTACATAGGATTTGTGTTTGCCCTCTTCCAGCCTACAGGGCCTCAGTAATTTACACTCACGTTCTCCAGTTTCCCATTTCCTCACCTTCACCTAGATCTGTCCTGGTTGCAACTAACATGCTAAGAAACATTCAGTTGAACACAGTGCAACATAAATATACATCGAAGGTGGTAATAGTTAAGTATTAGCTTGTGCTGGGTTGTGATGTAGATTTCTTACTGAGGTTTATATTAAAAGTTTGGGAACTAGTATCTTAATGTGCAAGTTTAGCCTGAATGATGGATGTCTCTTTTTTAATATCGTCAGTGTGTCTCTACAATGGATTATTTACTCATTTTGAGTTAATGTTAAAAGTCAAATTTTGAGTCATCTGATAAAGACAAGACTTGGGCCAAATGCATCTCAAGTCCTTTCCCACCGACCCACCCCAAGCAAGAACGTGTGTTACAACCCAAAGAGGCTTTGATGAATACTTTCCTTCTCTCAATTCCTATCCCATTCCCTCCTCTTCTTACCCCTTCACTAAAGCATAAACATCAGGTTTTTGAGAAATAGAATCATCCTTATTGCTCCAACTTTGCGAAAACTGAGGGAAAGCAAAAGAAAAGGGTGTGACTATTAAATGCTATAGATCTTCTGACTTAGGTTCCAGTGGCTGTTCATTCAACAATCATTTGTCAAGGATCTACTATGTTCCAGAAAACATATATTATTCCTGGGGATATTAAAGTGAGTGAGATGTGGTATGTGCCCTCAAGGAGCTTGAATCACTCTGGGGCTAGAGATAACATTTAAAAAACTCAATCAAATATAGTGAGATAAGATAGCAATAATAGCCACCACTTATGGAATACATACATATTGTATGCCAGGTGTGAGGTCTGCACAATGTTGCAGGAGAAAGTTTATTTTAGGGTAGGGATCAGGTAAGGTTTTCCATCCTTGGGAAAGGATAGCTAGAACATAAGGCAGCCAGAAAGGAGAGTAAGTCCCCTTAGAACAGTGAGGACTGTGCAGAGGGACTGGCTGGATGAGGGAGAGCCTTCTCTTTTCAGGATGAATGCAAGAGTTGGGCTGTGGGATGGAGGAAGGGGAGTCAGGAATATTCCAGGATTTTTACTTGGACAACAAGTTGGGAGGTAAGATACAGGCAGTCACTGAATTTTATACATTTGCTCAAGATGAATTGTTGTGATTTTAACTCATATATTCACTGCCTGGAAGAACTGACACTTCCTAAACTGCTAGGTTTAAATTTGTCATGAATAACTAAATTGGAGGGAAAGCTTACTGAATTAGAATCAAGGTGGTTTTTTGTTATAGTTGTTGCAGAAATTTATTTTGAAAAAGCAGAAATATGTCTTGGTATACTTCAATATACAAATCTTTCAGTCAAAGTCTCTTGTGTCTTGATTTAAAAATCTGTATCTAGAAGTTTAATGATATGGGAGAGAAGAGCTTAGTTTTAGAATGTTTATATAGATATGAGAAACCAGTGTAGTAGGTGGATTATGGACAGATAATCACCAGAAATTGCAGTCTTGTTGAATAATGACAGGATACAGTTAAAAATAAATTATGATTCTATTTTAATAGTTCTGTCATTACTTTGGTATTTTAGTAATTATTTGGATGGATTTTCAAGAGCTAAAATACCATTGTTTTAAAATAAACCTTTAAAAGTATAAAAGCACAAGTCTTTAGGAGTCAATGCATGTGTTAAATGGAAAAAAATTAAATTGCTGCCTAAAGCCCTTTTTTTAAACTGGTGAATATTTTATTTTAGAATGACTAGTGGAAAGTTTTATTTAGAATATGCTGTGCCTTTTAGAGAAAAATGGAGGCAATGTTCTAGAAAAGGAAAGGAAGGCTCGAAGAAAATATGCATATTGTGTTTTACAGAATTCAAACAACCAGAAATGTCAGGTACCCAGTATTAATGCTTCACAATTATAATTGGAATTCTTAATGATGCTTTTGTGACTCTTAAGGAATTTGAGATGCCTCTGGGATCCTTAAGGGTATATTAAATTATGTCAAGGTCAGTATTATTGTTAGTTATACTTTATTATATTATTGAATATTGGTTATCCCTCTTTGTTATGCATTGTTGCTCTCATTTGACCTAAATAGCTAATTAACTCTGTTTTAATTTACTATGTATGGATATTTGTGAAAAAAACATGTTCCCATGCACATTTGATTTCAGCTGTGGGTGTAATTGTGGCATTTAATACAAAAGCCATTTAATGTAAAAAAGAATATTACCTAGATGTCCTGATACTGTCTTATTTATATGTTTGCTTCCACATTAAATATTTGAGGCAATTGGAAGGAAAATGGTATTTCTTTGTTATGAAAAAATTGACATGTGTTAGTGTATGGCATCAGCCAGCCCTTTTTGTTCTCTGGTTTAGGGCTTTGTTCTCTAGTTTTTGTCCTGCAGCTGTTGGTCTCTTAATTGTACCAAGTTCTAATCTTCAGTAATAATGCTTGGTTTGGTAGAGGGCAATCAACATTTGCTAAAATGTGCTTTAGATTTGCCATCCACTGTCACCAAGATGGGTTGTTCTGGTTAGAGAATGCATTCTTTTGGAGCGCTTTCCCCCGTCCAGGCCCAGTTTAAAGGAATGATAAGAGATTTGTCTTTAGGCTAGTTCTTATGGCTAGCTTACTGGATTCCACTTAGAGAATTCCAGTCACTGCTCAAAGCTTTAAGTACTTCTATTCATTTAATTCACAGTCAAACCCTATGAGATTGTTACTATTTTACTTTTGAGAAAACTGAGGTCCATTCATTCATGAAACAAATACTGTTCTAGGTTTGGGTGCACAGCAATTAATAAAACAGAAACTCTAAAAGTTTTACATTGTGGTGGAGGCTCAGAAAGGTTTTGAGAACTTGCTTAAGATAGGACAGTTATTGTGTGGTGGGACATAGAGCATGTCCTCCTAGCCACTGTTTCAGTTTTTTTGGTCAAGTAAGTGCTAAAGGGAACCTCAATCTCTTATGCCTTTTGAATTTTAAGTCAAAAGTCATAGAATCTATTTTGTTCAGCATGTTTTTCTGAGTGTCTATTCCCCATGGGTTAATGGAAATAGCACAAGATTAAGAATCAGTCATCTTTATAGTTGTGTCTCAGACACTGCTGAGGGGCAAATTCCCAAGCTTCTCCAGCCTTATGGGTTCTAGATGAGATGTTCCCAAGTTACTCTTATTTAGTAATGGTTCTCTGTGCCTAAAATTTGTAGATGCAGTGTATAAAAATGTATGCTCTCCAAAAGTGTATGACAGATGCTGACTTGGGGGAGTATGAACCTGGTGTAGGATTTTGCAGTTTTCAAATCTCTATCAACCTATTACATGATTAGCTCATTATAATGACCCAATGAGCAGACTGCAAAGATGCCATTATTTAGTTTTACATTTGTGGAAACAGGCTAAATAACTTGCCCTGGGACACAGAACTAACAAACGTTGGGACAAAGACACAAATTTCTCCCTTCTCACAAATTCTGTTTGGAGGACAAGATTGAGCTTGTCTTGGAAAGAATTGTTCATTAATCTCTTACTATATTCAAGGCACTGTGAAAAGATAAGGGTAATATGGACCCTACCTATTCTTAAGCACTTGTAGTTTAAGAATACTAAAAGTATTCTTTAAGGGGAGAGAATACTTACATACTAATAGCTCCAAAAAAGGAATAATATGGAAAAACTTTTAAGAGAGATTCAAATGTGTGGCAATGGGAATTGGTTGGTGGGAAAGATTATTTTCAGTGGGCATGAAAGAGAAGGCTTTGTAGGAAAACACCATTTGAGCTTGTAATATGTTGACATATGGATTAGGGGAAGGGTATTCTGGGTGGAAATGATAGAACAAGCTAAGTTAAGGAAACAGAAAGGCATTAAGGAGCCATAGTTCAGTTTGCCTAGAGCATAAACTGGGCAGGGGCAGCAGCACAGAGGCCATTCAGGTGTGCTGAGGCCAGTGGTGGAGGTCCTGGGACTTTGGACAATGCTTTGTAAGCTCTTGGGAGCCAATGGAAATTTCCGAGCAAGGGAGTGTGTGATCAGAGTTATACTTCAGAAAATCCAGCCTATCAACACCATAAAAAATGGACAGGATTGTGGAATAAAAAGGCAGCATATTTTATATACTGTATGCAGCCAGGACTAAGAGCCATAGCCCTCTATAGGCTAGAATATTGAAAGATCTCCTGGAATGACTTGGTCTGGGCATAGAAGAGTGGTTGAATTTGCTAAGCAGAGGTCTTGGTAGATGCGGTTGAGGATGAGTGAGATTATAGCCTCCACTCATCAGGGTTCTGGTAGTTTGAGGCATAAAAGACATAAGCCTTTTGAACAGCAAAGTGAATAGACAAGGGTGCCCTCAGAGTGAGTTGAAGGGTTCAGAAAACTCTGGAATCAACCCAGAATACAGAGGTAGGGGCCAGATATGACCTAATGTCCTGGGCTGCATGACCTAATATTAAGGCAAATTTAGGCCAAGAGGAATGCCTACACCGCACTGAGGGCCAAAACACTGTAATTCAGCTTTTAAGCAAAATAGCAGACGTCATGGTATTCTCAACAGCATCAAAGCTTAAACAATCATCATTAGATTTATAGAGGATAGGTGCAAGAAATCAGACCAGGTGGCTGAACAAAGCACAGAACCTCGGCCTGAAGAAATGGAGCTCTGCTGTCAACAGCTGGGCAACAGCCGCAACTGACAACCCCTGCTGGCGTGCCACTGCTAGGGACAGGCCTGCTTGGCACGAGTGACATGGAATCTGCAAGGCTGAGTGCTGGGGCATCAGGCTTCACAGGCCAAGCCAGAGATACGTTAGAAGGAAGGCCTCTCTCTGCTGGTTAGCTAATTGCATTTCCCTTGCCTAGGAAGGAAAAATGCCAGCAGATTATTTTTCTTTGCTTTCAAAAATAATCAGGAGGCTCCGTTTTGAGTTTATGCCATTGCTATCTACACAGCAACCTTCCTGCAACTGACAGACTTTAGTTGGTTAGTGTGTTTGCGTTTAAAAATTGACAAAATGCTGTCCAAGGTGGTTTATCGTTTTACATTCCCACCAGCAATGGGAATTCCAGTTGCTCCACATCCTCTCCAGCTGTTGGTATAGTTGGACTTTGATGAGTTTAGTCATTCTAATAGATGAATAGTGGTATCTATTACAGTCTTACATTTCATTTCCTTAAAGGATCTTTCCATGGGCTTATTTGCCATGGCATACCTTTGGTGAAGTATCTGCTCAAATCTTTTGCCTAATTTTTAAGTTGGATGCTTATCTTCCTTTTGAATTATGAGTTCTTTATATGTTCTAGATACAAGTCTGTGATCAGACATATGCTTTGCAAATAATTTTTTCCCAGTTTATGGCTTCTCTTTTTATTTTCCTGACAGTGTAAGAACAAAAGTATTTAATTTTGATGCTCTTTGCTTTCTTTTCCCCCCATCTCTTTGATTCTTTCAAGTCTAGGAGTAAGGCAGCTTGTAACAGCCTACGTTGGCTGATGTTTGAGCAGGGCCATATCAAATTATTCCCAAGTTTAGCTCAGGTATTCCCCTTTCCATGTAGTTGTGATTCCATGGGTTTTGCGGCAAGGAACAGAGAAGTAGCATGCAGGGGAATTGGGTAAGGTGGAGGTTTCATGGCGACTATCATCAGATATTAAGTTCACCCAAGACTGGCACACAACCCACTCAGAAGGATTTCAAGGGAGTTCTTCTATTCAGTGAAAACAGATTCCTTGACTAGTGTCTTCTTGGAGTGCCTTGCTTCTCCTGCAAAATGTAATTTACGTAGGAAGGGAAGATTTGAATCTGAGCCTTGTGACTTGCAGATTCCCTTGAAGTACACCTCAAGTGACTATAAAGTATTGAATACTCTTGATATATTTGAATCATCGCCCAAACACTTCAGAGGCAACCAGGTTGCTTTTTTTTTCAAATAAATTTATTTGAAGAGGGTGGAAGGTCAATGCTTAGAACAACTGGCTTTAATCTCCAGAAAGATATCTGGAATATCGTTTAAAAAACTATACATGCTCCTCCAAAAACCCTTTCTAAAAATGTGTTCTTATATCAGAACCATCTAAGTAAAAGCAAATATTTATTTCTACCCCATACTTAATTCATTCAGAATGTCTAGCCTGCAAGTCTCCATGCAATTCTGATATACACCCAAATCTGAGAACCATGGGCAGAAATATCTTTTCTTGTATGCTCAGGCAGTTGTATAATATGAATGCTGGCCTCTGTACTGGCACCAAAGGGTCATAGAATTCATAACCATTCTCATGCCTTCTGTAATCAAAATTATGTGCTTCTAAAGAAAGCAGGAAAAGATTCCCACAACTGCCTCTGGGAGAGAAAGAGTTAACATGCAGGATGCTAAGTAGCCCTGCTGGATTATTCCCTGCTCTAGGCAGGAATGCACCTAAGTCTACTGGCTACAGGCAGCAGAGTCCCTAAGGGGTGTGGGGTTGGGAGGCAGTATTTACTACCTGTTCTGTGGGGCTGAGAAAAGTGGATATAATTTTATTGAAGTCAGAAGGAGTGGAGGAGAGTGACAGAAGTCCTTTCCTAGAGGTTTGTCATTTGGTTGTAGACATATAATACATGTCAGAGGATGGCTTTTACATTTTTTTCTAATAAAATACAAACCTTCTTGTGATTGTTTATGTAGTCAGCATGTTAGCACAATGCAAAAACAGAATGGCATTTATTATGAAATACAAAAAACTTCAGGTAGGTGAGACAGCTCCTTCATCCATTATATGAGACCATCCAATGCCAATAATAGACCTTTCCAGATGTATAGGACATACACAGTGCTTTCCCACCTTCTCATCATTATCTATGTATTTTCCCCTAACTCTTCTCAACATTCTTCCCATCTTTCAAGATAGATTGCATACCAACACTGCCTAAGTGCACTCCCATCCCTCACTCCCATCCTCCACGTCTTGCTATTGTCCACTTTCAACTCTTCCTGCAGGAACCCGTTGCTTTGTGCAGGGGTTTCCCTACAGTTCTCTCACTACCAAGCATAGGCCAATATCTTTTTCACTGTGCTTGCTATTTTCCCCCGTTCTCTAAAATATTTTTCCTTTCCTTTTCTGCTATTTTAATACCACCCATATCTTAAGACCAGAATAAATCCCACATCTTTCTCAAGTTCTTACCTGACCATGGAAGTCTATACCATTGTTTCTGCCTCTTCTACTGCTCTGAGTCTGTACATCTTCTTTGGCATTCTTTGTACTTTGTATGATTATCTTTTCATGAGTTTTATATTTCTGACCAAACTGTAAGTTTCTTGTAGGCTGTATGTCTTTAACTTCTTCACATTCCCCCATAAGGCTGTCATAGAAATCTGTCAATTCTAATGTTTCTTAGTGAAATTCAATATACAAAGAGAAGATTCTAGAGACTGGAGAAACACACAGTTATATTCTAATCTGCAATTTAGAATATATCGGAGTCATACCTGTACTTCTCATATCTCACCAGATGGTGAACATCTGGATGGCATGGAGTCTCATGTATATCTTTGAATTCCCAGTTGAGAGTAAATTAATGTTGAATTAGTGATTAGGAAGAACTTTCTTATAACATAAAAAAATAAGGTATACTCCATTCCTACCTCTCAGCATTCCTTCTTTCTTTTTTGATGTGCTTTTAAAACTGTAGTATCAATGTATAGGACTGCTTAGAACTGGATGTATCTCACATATACCCTGCTGCTTCACACCTCTGTCTTCACTCATGCAGTACCCTCTGGAATGCTCTTCCCATCTCTCCTTGCTTAGCCAACTTTAACTTATTCTTCAAGCCCCAGCTCAGAGTCTCCTTTGGAATATCCATCAGAATCTTCAGAAGTTAAGTCACCTTTCCTCTATATTTCTGAGCACCCTGTTCACACATCTGTTTTAACCCTTACCACATATTGCTGAAATGTTCTGTTCACGTCCTTGCCTCCCTTGTTAAACTATATTCTCCTCAAGGTCATAACTGTGTTACATGGGACACAGGTTATTTTTCAGCCTAACCCGTACCTGTCCCCCATCCCTCACCTTGTATAGAGTCTAGTTATAATATCATAGTCATTCAATAAATGTTTGTTGAACTGTTGGCTAGTGATTCTCAACTGGAGTTGGGGTAGGGGTGGGGTGGAGTTTGTTCTCCAGAATTTATTTGGCAGTGCCTGAAGATCTTTTTGATTGTCACAGTTTGGGGTGGGGAGCAGTTTGCTCTACTGACATCTAGTGGGTAGAGATTGGGGATGCTGATAAACACCTTACAATGTATAGGGCAGTCCCCACTCCCTTTCCCAGGAACAAATAATTATCCAATTCAAATTGTCAATAGTGCTAAAGCTGAGACATCTGATTAAATTGTGATACAGAAAAGTGCTGTTTGCTAAAAGCAATGCTTTGGAAATTTTAGAGGCTATGCTTTCATCTTTATATTATTTGTTTTTTAGGAAGATTTTAGGTTTGCATTAACAGTTGGGAAAGAACTTATAATAACAGCATCTTGCAATGTGCTAGTGAAATGGCTTGGTTTCTAAGTGTGATCAATGTTGGAAATTAAGAGTTAAAAGCTTTTGTTCATGCAGGGTTCTGTAGGTTTGCTGAAAACCTCTCTATGCAAGTATTTGAATTAGTTTCAGGTGAATTTGAAAGGATCAAACCTTGTATATGAAAAATCAATCCCACAGGGATTCAGAATAGCTTCTCCTGGTCATTTATGAACTGAGCTGGGGAACCTTTTGAATTTTATGTACTAAATGTAGCCATACTCACACATAAAACTGCAGGGGGAACTGTACTTACACAGGAGAGACTCTAGTATGTAACCCATGCAAACACTGCTTTCAAATGACTTCAACTCACCTACTTAGACCAAAGAGGCTGTCAGTTCATGTAACAAACTATCCCTGTTCCCTGATCTTTGGGCCATAAAAATTGTTCATCTGCTCAGTCACAGGCCATTTAATTTTGGATGCATCCTTGCCAGTTGGTTACAGTAATTAGCATTCCCTGTATCGTGGCAGCTTCCCTGAAGCTATGCTAAGTAGGGTTGCACTTTTGTGTGGAAACATAAGCTGGGTTGTGCAAATGAGCCTGGCCACCCATCTTAGAGACAGAAGCCCTAACTGCCATCTTCTTGGCTTGGGGTGCCTTCCCGGCCCACCTGCAGATCTTATTTACTGATTATTAATGACAAGAACTGTAGGCAGCTGTGAAAGGCACAGCATGGCAACTCAAAGCTGCAACTCAAAACTATCCTCCGCGGGACTGTAATTTTCTTGAATGACACCTGACTTCATTTTAATTTCTTTCTTTGCTCCAAATGCACTTGTGCTGGAAAAATGCAATAGAAATTCAATGAGCTCCATGTTTAATAGGCAGACTTGCAACATTTGTTGGTGCATCTGTTAGTTTCCTGGCAGAAGTGGGGCATTTGGAAAGGAAATATACATTTGTGTTTGTTCCAAAGTTGGCACATAACCTGTAAGGCGATGATTCAGCAGGGCCCCTGGTGAGATACCAAAGAACAAGGACCTAGTGGTTCACCAGTTGCCAGTGTATGGAGATCATATATTAGATAGGTTTAAAAACCAATTTTATTGAACGAGTGTTAATTTTCAAACAGCATCAGTGTTGACGCTTAGGAGATCAGATTTTTATTCCAATTTAGAGGGACATGGCAGTCTCTGTGAAATTCTGAAAATGAATTGACTTCATTAGAAATGAAAACTGGATTTCGTTCTTTGAAATGCACACATCTGCATTTTAGTTTGTACATCTGCAGAGTTCGGGTTTCCCAGGAAACCACCATGCAAGAGTTTGTAAGAAGCGTTCACCACACATTGCTTTATATCCAGAGTGATTTTATTTCTTTTTCTACTACACTAGAAAGTAGTTTTTCATCAATGGAATTCATTTTTGCATGTTTAATTTTCAGATTAATAAGAAGCACACCTTGAATGTAATTAAAAATAGGTCGTTGTTTTCTCCTATTGACTGATGCTAATGTAGTCATGGGGCTTTAGCTCACGTTAGTTGCCTCCTTGTCTTTTACTGCAAGGCTGAATTGTTCAAATGAATAAAAGCATCTTAAGTCGAAATTTTGGGGGCAAAGAACTTATAAATTTTATGATGGGTTGATCATCTTGCTGTTCTATGTAGTCATCATATTCTCTAAGCACAGTGAACTCTGCTAATTAAAAAATGATCTATGTGATCTGGGTACAATCTTTATTTGCATAAGTTTTGAGGTAAAATAAAGCAAATATTACAAGAATAGAAAAGAGCTACTTCGGTGTTTGGTGATTCTGTGTGCAAAGGGAAGCCGTGAGGACCACTGACAAGAGGAAGACAAGCAATGTGCTCATTAGTGTAGCTGTTTCACTTTATGTTTTATAGCAGGAGTGTACAGAGCATCATTTTCATAAATGTCAATGCAAGCATAGAAACCCAATAATAACAATGGATGTTTGGGAAAAAAACTGGCCCAGGTCCGGTAATTTCTCATTTCGTTTGCTACCAAAACAAAACAAAACAAAACAAAAGGCAGAGAATACCCAACAGAATAGCCACAGCAGGAGAAGCAAAGAGCAAAATGACTTCAGGACCCTGTCTGAGAAATTCCTTTAGACCACATCACAAGAGCTACAGTGGGATGAAAAGTGGGACAAGTTTTCATTGTCCGTGAGGTTTTTCTGTTAGAGTGGGTATATTTAAAACCATACCAGAATAGAAAGCTAAGATCTGCTGCCAATTGCCTTCTACTCCTATTCAGTTTTTCAAGGTTAACAAAAATAGTCTTGCTTTTGATAGGGGAGGAGGAAAGAATGTAAATACACGTCTAGGAGTATTGTGGTGAATAGCCTTTGGAAAGCTTTATTGACAAGCTCAACCTCAATTATAAATGAAGGGAAAGGCAAAGTATTTGTAAAGGCAGTCTTTTTTTGGGGGGTCTCCCAGCAGGTTATTCTAGTCAATGTCTGGAATGAATCAAGAAAGTGAGGAATTCAGAGCCACTCCAGTTCTGTGCTCCATTTCCCCATCCATTGTGGAGGGTGGGAGATTAGACTCTCTGGAGAGTGGGCAGTTCCTTACGTCATTGGACGGAACTTTTCTTTCAGCCAAGGAGACGTTTTCTAGGGGAGTCAGTGGTATAGGAAGAAACAAGCCCTAAGTTTTTGAACTTCACAAAGTTAGTTCATGTGTGGAACAAACACATGTTTTGCTCAGTCTCATCTGTGAGTGAACAAGAAAAATTTACGCTTCCTAATTCACTTCCTATCTCAGTGAACTATACCAGAAGTGAGAAGAAGGTAAAATGATGGCAATAGAGTAAAATCATAAAACTTAAGAACTGAAAGGGACCTTTAACATCATCAAAGCATAGAAAGTAAATGAGTAAGAATTGAGTTTCTTCCCAGGAAACAAGCAAAACAAGTGGGTTTTTGTTCCCCTGTGGCCTGTACTTAAAACAGTAGCCAGGCTTCTTTGTAGTCTTTCATATGCTGCTTCTTCTGCCTTGCTCTGGACTCCAAAACAATAAAGGAACAGTTGTAAGATAATTAAGGCCTGGTGGTCCAAAGTTCTGGAGCGAGTGCCTTATCACTGTACTTCGGAGGAGGCTCTGAACCTGGCCCAACTTTCCATGTGGATGATATTCAACCTTGGGAGTTATCCTTGGGAAGGCAGGTCAACGCTCTAGTCATTCTGGATATTCATGTCTAGTTCCAAGTGGATTTTGAGTGGAGGTGGAGAGGAGTTTCTGATTAAGGAATGCATTTTCTCTATGATGGTAACATCTTGGCTTGTGGACACTTTAAAGGGTATTCAGCCAAAAAAAAAATCATCTCGGACTGTTCTGATTTGCTGTGTTAAAATATATCTGGTATTGGTTTTAATCAGGTATGATGAGGCCAAAAATCAGGAGACACCTGAAGAAATTTTACTTGCAGGTCCATAGAAACAGGCCGGGCGCATCGGGGCACACACAGAAGCACCTGGTCTGAAAGGGAGAAGAAGGGGTTACTGGAAAGCAGAGCCACAAGCCTTTTCTGGGTTTCTGTGCAAAGGCAGGGCAGGTTAACACTTTAGGACTGGCTACTTTGGATAATTTCAGTGGCCTGTGAGCTACAGGGTGGTGGCTAGTTGTCCAGTACCTGGCCTTGGGGGTGACTGGGGCAGGGGAAATACTGGCTTGGTGTTTGAGAGTTAAAAGAGGTGCTTGTGGTTATGGGTTTTGGATCCACTGGTTTGCATATCAATGACATACTCCCAGCAAATGGCTCTGTCTAGGAATTAGCTAACCTGGGAGGAGCAATCCCTCCTCTGGTCCACAGGGTCCCCCAGATGCCAAAGCATCATAAAATGTAGAAAATAAAAAACCTTATTACACTGGCTGTACTTCAGTCCTGAAGCCCTGTCCTGTAGAATTGACCTACAAAGGTAAGACCTTGAGGTAGAAAGGATGTTGGTCTGCCTCTACTAAGGGAAAGTGCGATGTTGACAACATATGGGAACTTATTTTACATGTCTGGCCAAAGAACCCTTAACAAAGTAGAATAGAAATCACAATTACTATTCATTGACTCATTCTTCTGTCCCATGGACTATGTTATGCACTTGTCATATCTTCTTTTTGGACAAGGTAGGTGCTATTATCTCCATTTGTAAGAGGAATAAACTGAAACTGAGAGAGATGTAGCACCTTGTCTGTGGTTACTTCATCAACAGACAGCAGAGCAGGGCTTCTTAATCCAGCTTGGATCACAGGGGTACGGTGTGTGCTAGTGACCTCTACCCTCAGACAATGAGATTTCACAGAACAGTAGAAAAGAAACAACAGGAAAGGGGAAGAGACTGGTTGAGGGTTGTCAGCATTTTAGTTTTGTAAAGCAAGACCTTTTAGAAAGGGGGCAGTGTTATTAGACTGTTCCAACAGAAGAAAGAAGATTTGAAAAAACAGAAGTTAAGAAAGGGAATCTTGGAATACAAGGCAGGTGTTTCTATGGAAATAAATGCAGTTTGATGAAAATTCACTGCGTGTCCCTACATTTGACCTGTCACTGGGGACAATGTATCATGGGTGCAAGTCTGGGTCTGGTGTGGGGCAACAGTCCTGGGTGGTGATGAAGGTCTTGGGCCCCTATTGGGACTGCTCAGGTTCTGGTATTAGACCCTCTGGGAGGCCACCCCTAGGACTGTGAAGGAAGACATGAGGTTAGAGTGGCAGATAAGGGCTGTACAGCTCTTTCTAGAAACACCATGTTCAGAAGCCCAGAGCAAAGTCTCCAAGGGATGAGAGGACTCTGACAAATTCAAAGAGAAGGGGATGGATGTGGTATCTAGTTGGAGTGAAAGGCAACAGGAAAAAGATTTGTTCATAAGATCAAATTTAGCAAAGCTGATGAGGACAAAGGTAAGGGATGACTGAATAAGGACGCGAGAACTTCTTGCAAAGATGACTGGTGACCAAATGTCCTACATGCTCATTAAGGACAAAAAGGGGATATTGGCTAAAATAGCAGCAGGAAGGTAATAAATCAGACATAAGGAGTACATGATGACTCTAAGGTTCCCGAAATACTGAAATTGAGAGCAAGAAGCCCTGTTCCAACTCCTTAGTCTCATTAATTCTTTGCTGTTGATCAATGGGAATGATGGAATTCCTTTTTCTGATCCTTTCATTTTTATTTAGAGCTGAAGTGAGTTCTAGGACAGGTCTTTTCCCCTTGCCATTTTGCAGTTTTCAATCTGATAAAATATTTTTGCCTCTCCTTTTAGGAGTTACGGTTGGAGGAGGTCATCAAGAGGACGTGATCGCCAGTGGACTCCTGAGAGGGGCCCAGAGAATGAGAGCTCCTCACCCCCTCCCCTGTCCTTGGGATATACGTTTTGCCCACCATTCTCACATTGGGAGCTGTTTTTAGGTCACAGCCTTGAGGGAACAATGTGTTGTTGAGACCATCTGGACAGTATACGTGGCTGAGCCATGTTTAGGCCTCTCTATAAACTTTTAAGATCTAGCAGGTGGGTATGGAGATCTACTCATCCTGAGGCCAAGACAAGCCTGCTAAGTAAATTTCCGTGTTTGTTTACTCTGACACGTACCACTCCGGAGTGGCCGGCCTCTGTCTTTGGTCTCTCCTTGCCCTCTGCATCCAGGGACAGCTTGCAAACCAATAGCTGTCTATAAGATTAAAATAAGGAACTTTCTTTTTTAAAGTTTGGAAAGAAAAGTGAGGTCGATTGAAGAGGAAGGTGTCCCACCTAGGTCTCAATTTGGCCTTTAGAAATGACAGCAGTACTATGCCTATATACACCAGACTGATACTACCATGACTGTGATCTCATGTCCAGGAACATACAACAGCAATTCAGTAATGGCTTGGAGGTGGAGGTGGGAGGATGAGCTTTGCGATAAGAGGCCAGCAAAGTCAAACATGGTGTGTTTGCCTGGCACTCAGGAGACCTGAGGTCTTGTTTTTGCTTTACCCCTATCAGTTTTGAGAATGTTAGTTTTTTCTCTGTATATTTACACTTTTGTACTTATCTTGTTACCCACTAGGAGGTTATGTTATTATAAAGGCAGGTATGTCCTGGGCTTCTTGCAAGAATATCCTTAATAACTGTTGCCCCTTTTGGAGCACAATTTCAACAGGTCCTTTATCTTTATAAAACCTGGCAAGTATGGTTTCCTACATTTTTCTACTACCAATTTTTACACTATATAGATGAAGAATAAGAGATCCAGAAAGCTTAGGTGACTTGCTCAAAGCTACACAGTGGGGGAAGTGAGTTTGCAACCCAAGGCTGTCTAACTCCATAGGTCTAGGACGTGGCCTGAAATTCTGCACTTCTAATGTGCTCCCAGGTGTTGTGCATGCAATCCCTGGACCACACTTGGAGTAGCAAGGTAATATAATGCCTCTTGTTAACAAATGTGGTAGAAATCTTTGTCTGCTTTCTGAACTTTGGGGAAGTATTCAGTCTTTCATCATAAAATACGTTAGCAGTAGCTTTATGGAAATGTTCTCTATCAAGTTAAGGAAGTTCCTTTCTATTCATAGTTTGCGGAGAGTTTTTATCATGAAGGAATGTTAAATTTTGTCAGATATACTTTCTGCATGAACTGATATAAGCATGTGGTTGTTTTAACAATTGTAATTACACTATGGATTTTTTAATATTGAGCTAGCTTTGAGTAATAATTTATTAAAATAATATTGTATTTAAATTCTATATGTAAGATGTGCTTATTAAACAACATTCAAAAATAGGAAAAGAAAAAATGTAAATAAGTCACCCCAAATCTCACCATCCAAAGATAACATTGTTAATATAGTAGTGAATTTCCCTACAGTTTTTAAGAAATACTATGTATTTTTATAGAGTTAAGATTAAAACCATCTACATATACAATGTACAGCTTCCTTTTGTTCATGTGATATTTTATCCTGAGCATTTTATTTTATTTATTTATTTTTTCATTTTTTAAAATATAATTTATATTATTAACATTAATTTACAATTACATGTGCAATATTACGATTATTAAACTACCCCTTTATCAGGTCCCCCCCACCAACCCCATTACAGTCACTGTCCATCAGCGTAGTGAGATGCTATAGAATCACTACTTGTCTTCTCTGAGTTGTACTGCCCTCCCGTGCCCCCCCAACATTATATCTGCTAATCGTAATGCCCCTTTTTCCCTCTTATCCCTCCCTTCCCGCCCATTTTCCCCAGTCCCTTTCCCTTTGGTAACTATTAGTCCGTTCTTGGGTTCTGTGAGTCTGCTGCTGTTTGTTCCTTCAGTTTTTTTCTTTGTTCTTATACTCCACATATGAGTGAAATCATTTGATACTTGTCTTTTTCGGCTTGGCTTATTTCACTGAGCATAATACCCTCTAGCTCCATCCATGTTGTTGTAAATGGTAGGATTTGTTTTCTTCTTATGGATAAATAATATTCCATTGTGTATATGTACCACTTCGTCTTTATCCATTCATCTACTGATGGACACTTAGGTTGCTTCCATTTCTTGGCTATTGTAAATAGTGCTGTGATAAACATAGGGATGCATCTGTCTTTTTCAAATTGGGCTGCTGCATTCTTAGGGTAAATTCCTAGGAGTGGAATTCCTGGGTCAAATGGTATTTCTATTTTGAGTTTTGTGAGGAACCTCCATACTGCTTTCCACAATGGTTGAACTAATTTGCATTCCCACCAGCAGTGTAGGAGGGTTCCCTTTTCTCCATATCCTCGCCAACATTTGTTGTTGTTTGTGTTTTGGATGTTGGCCATCCTCACTGGTGTGAGGTGATATCTCATTGTGGTTTTTAATCTGCATTTCTCTGATGATTAGCGATGTGGAGCATCTTTTCATGTGCCTGTTGGCCATCTGAATTTCTTCTTTAGAGAAGTGTCTATTCATGTCCTCTGCCCATTTCTTACTTGGATTATTTGCTTTCTGTTTGTTAAGGTGCATGAGTTCTTTATATATTTTGGATGTCAACCCTTTATCAGATACGTTTTTTATGAATATATTCTCCCATACTGTAGGATGTCTTTTTGTTCTATTGATGGTGTCCTTTGCTGTACAGAAGCTTTGCAGCTTGATATAGTCCCACTTGTTCATTTTTGCTTTTGTTTCCCTTGCCCGGGAGATATGTTCATGAAGAAGTTGCTCATGTTTATGTCCAAGAGATTTTTGCCTATGTTTTTTTCTAAGAGTTTTATGGTTTCATGACTTACATTCAGGTCTTTGATCCACCTTGAGTTTACCTTTGTGTATGGGGCTCGACAGTAGTCCAGTTTCATTCTCTTACATGTAGCTGTCCAGTTTTTCCAACACCAGCTGCTGAAGAGGCTGTCATCTCCCCATTGTATATCCAAGGCACTTTTATCAAATATTAATTGACTGTATATGTTTGGGTTAATGTTTGGATTTTCTATTCTGTTCCACTGGTCTGTGGGTCTGTTTCTGGGCCAATAGCAAATTGTCTTGATTACTGTGGCTTTGTAGTAGAGCTTGAAGTCAGGGAGTGTAATTCCTCCTGTTTTATTCCTCCTTCTCAGGATTGATTTGGCTATTCGGGGTCTTTTGTGGTTCCATATGAATTTTAGACTTATTTGTTCTAGTTCATTGAAGAAAGCTGTTGGTAGTTTGATAGGGATTGCATTGAATCTGTAGATTGCTTTAGGTAGTATAGCCATTTTGACAATATTTATTCTTCCTAGCCAAGAGCATGGGATGCATTTCCATTCGTTAGTGTCCTCTTTAATTTCTCTTAGGAGTGTCTTGTAGTTTTCAGAGTACAGGTCTTTCACTTCCTTCGTTAGGTTTATCCCTAAGTATTTTATTCTTTTTGATGCAATTGTGAATGGAATTGTTTTCCTGATTTCTCTTTCTGTTAGTTCATCATTAGTGTATAGGAAAGCAACAGATTTCTATGTGTTAATTTTGTATCCTGCAACTTTGCTGAATTCAGATATTCTAGTAGTTTTGGAATGGAACCTTTAGGGTTTTTTATGTACAGTATCATGTCATCTGCAAATAGTGACAATTTGACTTCTTCTTTACCAATCTGGATGCCTTGTATGTCTTTGTTTTGTCTGATTGCTGTGGCTAGGACCTCCAGTACTATGTTGAATAACAGTGGAGAGAGTGGGCATCCCTGTCTTGTTCCCGATTTTAGATGAAAAGCTTTCAGCGTCTCGCCGTTAAGTATGATGTTAGCTGTGGGTCTGTCATATATAGCCTTTATGATGTTGAGGTACTTGCCCTCTATACCCATTTTGTTGAGAGTTTTAATCAGGAATGGATGCTGAATTTTGTCAAATGCTTTTTCAGCATCTATGGAGATGATCATGTGGTTTTTGTTCTTCTTTTTGTTGATGTGGTGGATGATGTTGATGGATTTTTGAATGTTGTACCATCCTTGCATCCCTGGGATGAATCCCACTTGATCATGGTGTATGATCCTCTTGATGTATTTTTGAATTCGGTTTGCTAATATTTTGTTGAGTATTTTTGCATGTATGTTCATCAGGGATATTGGTCTGTAATTTTCTTTTTTGGTGAGGTCTTTGCCGGTTTTGGTATTAGAGTGATGCTGGCTTCATAGAATGAGTTTGGAAGTCTTCCGTCCTCTTCTATTTTTTGGAAAACTTTAAGGAGAATCGGTGTTATTTCTTCTCTATATGTCTGGTAAAATTCAGAGGTGAATCCATCAGGCCTGGGGGTTTTGTTCTTGGGTAGTTTTTTGATTACCAATTCGATTTCGTCGCTGGTGATTGATCTGTTTAGTTTTTCTGTTTCTTGCTTAGTCAGTCTTGGAAGGTTGTATTTTTCTAAGAAGTTGTCCATTTCTTCTATGTTTTCCACCTTGTTAGCATATAGATTCTCATATTATTCTCTTATGATTCTTTGTAATTCTGTGGGGTCCGTCGTGATTTTTCCTTTCTCATTTCTGATTGTGTTTATGTGTGTAGATTCTCTTTTTCTCTTAATGAGCCTGGCTAGGGGTTTATCTATTTTGTTTATTTTTTCAAAGAACCATCTCTTGGTTTTATTGATTTTTTCTATTGTTTTATTCTTCTCAATTTTATTTATTTCTTCTCTAATCTTTATTATGTCCCTCCTTCTGGTGACTTTGGGCCTCATTCGTTCTTCTTTTTCCAATTTCAGTAATTGTGTCTTTAGAGTATTCATTTGGGAATGTTCTTCTTTCTTTAAATAGGCCTGGATGGCAATATACTTTCCTCTTCGAAGTGCCTTTGCTGCGTCCCACAGAAGTTGTGGCTTTGTGTTGTTGTTGTCATTAGTCTCCACATATTCTTTGATTTCTGTTTTGATTTGGTCATTAACCCATTGATTAGTTAGAAGAGTGTTGTTAAGTCTCCATGTATTTGTGAGCCTTTTTGATTTCTTTCTAAAATTTATTTCTAGTTTTATACCTTGGTGATCTGAGAAGTTGGTTGGTAGGATTTCAATATTTTGAAATTACTGAGGTTCTTTTTGTGGCCTAGTATGTGGTCTATTCTGGAAAATGTTCCATGTGCACTTGAGAAGAATGTGTATCCTGTTGCTTTTGGGTGTAGAGTTCTGTAGATGTCTGTTAGGTCCACCTGTTCTAGTGTGTTGTTCAGTGTCTCTGTGTCTTTACTTATTTTCTGTCTGGTTGATCTGTCCTCTGGAGTGAGTGGTGTGTTGAAGTCTCCTAAGATGAATGCATTGCTGTCTATTTCCTCCTTTAATTCTGTTAGTATTTGTCTCACATATGCTGGCGCTCCTGTGTTGGGTGCATATATATTTATAATGGTTATATCTTCTTGTTGGACTGACCCCTTTATCATTATGTAATGTCCTTCTTTATCTTTTGCTACTTTCTTCGTTTTGAAGTCTATTTTGTCTGATACAAGTACTGCAACACCTGCTTTTTTCTCTTTGTTGTTTGCATGAAATATCTTTTTCCATCCCTTCACTTTTAGTCTGTGTATATCTTTGGATTTGAGGTGAGTTTCTTGTAGGCAGCATATAGATGGGTCTTGCTTTTTTATCCATTCTGTTACTCTGTGTCTTTTGATTGGTGCATTCAGTCCATTTACATTTAGGGTGATTATTGATAGATATGTACTTATTGCCATTGCTGGCTTTAGATTCGTGGTTACCAAGGGTTCAAGGGTTGCTTCTTTACTATTTAACAATCTAACTTAACTTTCTTGTTAAGTTATTGTAAACACAGTCTGATGTTTCTTTCTTTCTCTCCCTTCTTATTCCTCCTCCTCCATTCTTTCTATAATAGGTGTTTTATTCTTTGCCTTTAGTTAGTATTTGGATGGTCTGCTTTCTTTGCTATGATTTTTTTTTTCTCTGGTGACATCTTTTTAGCCTTAGGTGTGCTTCCATCTAGAGCAGTCCATTTAAGATATCCTGTAGTGGTGGTTTATGAGACGCAAATTCTCTTAACTTTCGTTTATCTGGAAATTGTTTAATCCCTCCATCATATTTAAATGATAATCGTGCTGGATACAATATTCTTGGTTCGAGGCCCTTCTGTTTCATAACGTTAAATATATCATGCCATTCTCTTCTGGCCTGTAAGGTTTCTGTTGAGAAGTCTGATGATAGTCTGATGGGTTTTCCTTTGTAGGTGATCTTTTTTCTCTCTCTAGCTGCCTTTAATACCCTGTCTTTATCTTTGATCTTTGCCATCTTAATTATTATGTGTCTTGGTGTTGTCTTCCTTGGGTCCCTTGTGTTGGGAGATCTATGAGCTTCGGTGGACTGCGAGACTACTTCCTTCCCCAGCGAGGGAAAGTTTTCAGCAATTATTTCTTCAAAGACACTTTCTATCCCTTTTTCTCTCTCTTATTCCTCTGGTACTCCTATAATGAGAATATTGTTCCGTTTGGATTGGTCACACAGTTCTATTAGTATTCTTTCATTCCTAGAAATCCTTTTATCTCTCTCTGCCTCAGCTGCTCTGTACTCCTGTTCTCTGTTTTCTATTCCATTAACAGTCTCTTGCATCTCATCCATTCTGCTGTTAAGCCCGTTGATCACTTGTCTGATTTCTGTATTGTCTTTCCTCAGTTCCCTCACTTCCTCCCTCAGCTCTTGCACATTTCTCTGTAGGTCCATCAGCATGGTTATGACTTTTATTCTGAATTCTTTTTCAGGGAGGCTGTGTATTT
Source organism: Smutsia gigantea (assembly GCA_032199065.1). Taxonomy (NCBI): domain Eukaryota; kingdom Metazoa; phylum Chordata; class Mammalia; order Pholidota; family Manidae; genus Smutsia; species Smutsia gigantea. The sequence goes on along the minus strand of JAVSCE010013569.1, from coordinate 49,581 downwards.
CCATCCCTTCAGACTCCCTCTCTGGGGTTGTCTGGTTGATTTTGGTCTGAACCATATTCCTCTGTCTTTTCATGGCTATAGAATTGGTCACTGATAGTTGCCACGTATGTCAGCTGGGCTCTTTAAGACTTTAAAAGAGAAGAAAAAAAAAGAAAAGAAGAAAGAAAGAAAAAAAAGAAAAGAAAGAAAAGAAAAAACAAAAACAAAACAAAACAAAAAAAACATGCCCACCGGACATAGATTCTGTGGGAATGCTCTAGGTGGCGCTATTGCCCCACTATTCCACAGCTGTGACTGTGCTGCTCTGCAGGGCCCTTTATCGCTCTGGCAGGGGTGGGAACGAATAGGAGGCTGTTGATCTCAGTGAGAAGTGTTAAGTATGGCTACGCTTCCTCAGTCGCCAGCTAAGGCGTCTGAAACTCCCCAGGACTCCCAGCCTGCTGGGCTGAGTGTGCTGGGGCGATCCGGCTCCTCCGCTGGGCTCCTGTCTCTTTAAGACCGCTGAAGAAAGCGCGCACTTTTTTTTTTTCCTTCCCGGGAGCCGGCTGCAAGCACCCTGGCGCGTTCCCCGCTCAGATCCTGCCCCTCTGTCTCTCCAATCTCCGCCGCACTGCGCGATGTGGGTCAGCGCTCCCCGCGCAGATCACCGGGGCTGGCTACTTCGCGGGGTGTGCTTCCACTCCCTCCCGGCTCTGAATCCTCTCCTCCCGCCGGTGCGCTGGGGTGGGGGAGGGCTCGGGTCCCGCCGGGTCGCGGCTCCGTATCTTACCCGCCTCTTGGGGTGCCGAGTTCTCTCGGGTGTAGCTGCACGCTGTGCGCTTTCCTGTGTATTCTCGTCTCTCTTTTAGGAATAGATGTATTTGCTGTGTTTTCGTAGATAAATATAGTGTTGGGAGGAGATTTCTGCCGCCCTGCTCACACCGCCATCTTCCTGGAAGTCTCCTGAGCATTTTAACATTGTTAAGTCTTCCAGGCACATTTTTTGCCTCGGTCCCTATGTTCTTCCCATAGTCTGGAATGCTTAGTAACACTTAGGTCCTGTTTTTTTTGTTTTTATAATTATGAAGTAGTACTAAACATCCTTATACATAAATCTCTGCTAATTCCTAACAAATTAAATTAATTCCTTCAAGCACAATTATAGGGCTCCTAGTTTATCTATATCTTTAAAATTGCTGGTGCAAAATAATGGCAACCTATAACTGTGTTTTTGCCATATCCTTTTTTTAAGAAGAGCAGTTTTAAGTTCACACCAACATGGAACAGACTGCACAGCGAGTTTCCATGTAGCACCCCTTGTCCCTGCACACACACAGTTTCAGAGCCTACCAGTACACAACATGTACAAAAAATCAGTACATTTGTTAAAATCGATATTATATATTGACACATCATTATCACCCAAATTCCATAGTTTACATTAGGGTTCACTCATTGTGTTGTACATTATATGAGTTTGAGAAATGCTGTTATCTTTTCTAAAATATTTTTATCAAATTAGTATTGCTATCTCATATTTAAAAAATTGTTTTAATTTCTATTTAGAAAATTTTTATGTACTCATTGTATTATTCATGCTTATTTATTTTACTTATTCCATTAACATGCTTTTGTTTTTGTTATTCATTTGTAAAAGCATTTTATATATTAAGGCTTGTAATTTTTTTCTGTCCTTGTTTATGTTCCCCCCAATTTGTCATTTTATTTTAGTTTGCAGCATACATAGATTTAAATTTTTTATTGAGTTAAACATGTTAATTTACTGATATCTTAATAGTTTTGATCATTTTTCTATTGATTTCTGAAGATTCCTTCTGATCATCTTGTCATCTTCAAATCCAGTTTTCTCTTTCTTATTCCTTTTTGAAATATGTATACCCATCTTATTTCTTATTTTTGCCTTTTTGCATTAGCTAAGATTTCCAGAACACTGTTAAAAATAGCAATGATAGTATCTCCTGTTTCTATCTTTAATTATCAAGGGTTTAGTGTTTTACCACTTAGAATGATCTTTATCATTATTTCCTAAAATAAATGCTTAACAAAATGGAAGGCTTCTTTCTATTTTTAGTTAACAATGGCTGGTTTCTGATTTCAATGGGAATACCACTAATCTTTGACTCTAATAATTTTCAGTACATAAACATCAGGGATAGGACCTCAGTCCGTTTAGTTTACTTTCCAACCATGCCTTGGAATCAGCCATTCACTTGGCTTCTCTCTGGGATTTTTGTACTCTTCAGCAGTACATCAGACCACAAAAATCCATCCAGACTTCAGCTATTGAAAGTCCTACATTCACCGGAGGCTCCAGAAAAAACTAAATCCCTCAATTATCAGAGACTTCTACTATTTCCGTCATTTGGCACAACTCCTGAGAACCAAGTCCTCCTTTTTTTACTCTCTTCCCTTGGATTAGGAATCCCTCAGAGCAGCCATTGCAGTCCTCTGCTTTTCAGGGCCTGAGTGCCACTCCTTTCTCCACCCCAGTCTCTCTGGAACAGCTGATACCAATTGTTTTGGAAATCCTGTGGCCAACTAAAACCTCTCTGATTATTATCCACTTGGAATTGAAGTTTTGGAAAAGAATTAGAAAAAAAAGGAAGTTGAGAGCAGGTAAGCCATCTGATTATCTCTCAAAATGCATCACTTGTACCTACAGGGACAACTCAGAATTCTGGAAATTACAGAACCTGCTTTCTTTAGCAAGGGATAGAGAGTGGAGGAGTGACCAGGGCGCCTTTCGACCTTTCAGGTGAAGGGTTTTGCTCTTTTCTTGAAAGACGTTATAACAGAGCGGGTAAAAGAGCAAAGTTTCAGATCCTAAAAATATGGATTCAAATCCTGACTCTAGCTCGAACACTCTTAGACCTTGTGTAAGTTACCTAACTTCTACATATCTCAGTTTTTGCAGATGTAAAAGGGAAACGATAAAGGTATCTATCTTGTAGGAGTCCTTCAAGAGTTAAGCAGTGTGTATATTTACACACATGCATCTACTTAGATACACAGGTATATAATGTTTAGAAAAAGTGCATGGCACACAGTACAGTATCAACTGAGGTGAAGCATGACAGCGCTCTACTGTCTTAATTCAACTCCTTTGACATTTTAATTATCAGAAAACTCTCCTCAGTTACTAGTCTAAGCTGTCACTTTTAGATCTCAGTAGTGCTGTGAGTTTTTATGTTTTTAAAAGTACTTTATATGCTAATATATAAATATCTTATATTTCATAAAATATATATATTTTAATAGATATAAAATACTTCACATGTGATTTTAATATTAAGGTAGGAGAGGCTGAGTTGGATAGGTTGATGCCATGTAAAAATCAACTTTCAATCTTGTAATGTGCAGATAAAATAATGGGAATAAAAAATAAAATGGTTTGGTGATTCTATTGAACTTGTCATTCATGTAATCAAATTATTAAGAATTCAAAATGAACTATGATAGCTGTATTTCCACCTAATTATTGTCTTTGAATATATGATTACTCTTGGTAGCATTTTTTTCAGATTCCGCCTAAAGTTTTGGTGTAGTGGATCTATACTGTAAAACATCTGCCTGATGTCACAATAAATATTTTTGTATGTTAAGTTGGATGTAGAACAGAATCATATCTGGTCTCAGTTGATACCCCAGTGCCAGATTCAGAGGCTGGCAATAATAATCCAGTATCATTTTCAACTACATGCAAATGTAAATAAATATCATTTGGGTACCCCATTATACACTTACCAGAATAGGTTATGACTGAGATTAAAGGTAAGGATTCAGATTATTAAAACAGGGAATTTATTATCTCATTGTCGGCACACAGTCTGTTCTAACCCTTGCTGCTTAAGGCCTGGGCTGCAGATCAGGAGCCTTGGCACCACTTAGAAGATTGTCAGAAAAGTGGAATATCAGACCCCTACCAAGACCTCATGGATCAAAGCTGCATTTTAACAAGACCTCCCAATGCATGTGATTGACATGTATATTATGTTTTGAGATCTGCTGGTTTAATGCAGTGGCTCTTGAACTTTTCCATACAATAGAATTGTCTAGTAAGTCTCTGGCCAGGCATCCCATTCCAAGTTAACCAGAATCTCTGAAGGTGGAACCCAAGGTCTCAGCATTTTGAAAAATCCTGTGCATTGATTACAAATGTGCGATCAGCTTTGAGAACCAGTGGTTGAAATCCAGCTGAGAAGTCTTCAAAGATGACAGTCCCCTTTTGTTAACCACCAACCTCAAGCTGGAGTTTGGGGGCAAAGGCAATCTCTTTATCTTAGCTGAGATAGTCACTGCGACTGGAGAAAGGAGGCTGCATTCTCTATGCAACTTGAGACCCAGGCTCCCAAAAGACTCGGGCATTCAACTTTATACTGTCCATGACTTTAGAGTACTTACTAAGGTTGCATAAATTAAGGATACTCTCTCCTCTAATGTGATTTATGTTTGACAGTTTCTAGTGAATGTTACTCAAGGTGGAAGAGTGACTAGTGATGTGATTACCCTATCATACAGTGTATGCTGTATCTCTCATTGTGACCCTTGTTATTTTCATTTGCAAGAATGGCTGCCCAGAGTCAGTGGAAGGTGCCGTGTGAGCAGTCTACCAGGAGAAACTTCACTCTCAGTAATAAGTCGGGAGGCCTTGGCTCATTACCTGTGTGATGGGGCTACATCCTAAGAGCACAACTGGTGTTATTTTGAGAAAGACCTATACCCACATAGTTCCGAAGTTAATTTTTTTCTCTTCTGGGGAAGTGCCCTCATTTGCATTGACTCTCACTGACCTACCTTCCTTCAGGCAAACACCTGCCTGCAAGTCAGAGGTGTGGTTTAAGATAGAACCCTGTACTTCATGAATAACAATTTCCACGTACAAGGTTTGGTGATATCTTGTGCTAGCAGCATGTGTAAGCTTGTGGTCCCATATCAACCAGCCTGCAGGTAAGAGACAGGCATAGGCAAGGAGTAGAAGAGGTAGTGTGAATGACAACAGGGCTCCTACCCAAAGCCTTGTGGACTTTCTGCCTAAAACCTCCCTTGTTCATTTTTTCCTTTTAAATACTCACTGGAGACTTGGATCATTAGCACATGCCCTCTGTAGCAGGGGAGGCTGACTTGAGGTGAGAGGGAAACAGCAGGAGAATATGAACATGTAAAGATTCAGCTTTCGTGGCAGCCTTGCAGCTTGAGAACAGACATAGAAAAACAGAGACAATATCACAAATAAGCAAAGGTATTGTTAATTCGAGTTTTGGCAAATAACTGCCTTGATGCAGCAATTTTTAATGTAGAAAAATGCCCTTATGGGGTTGGGGAATAAAAAGCCACCTGAGATATTTAAGTTTAGGAAAAACAACTATTTAACATGCATAGTGACTACTTTTTCTGCTGTATTTTAATGTATGCAAATGTAGTTCATATTGTAATAATTATCTCTTGGCAGGTCCGAATGAAGACGATGTAGGTGGCACTTTGATGCAATTTTGATTTGAAATTACTGTTAGAAAATTATGAGTACATCAGGTGGTGACAGCATACAGATAGTGCAGGGAGAGAATATTGATTTTTTTTACACTCATTTTAAATAGAAAAAGTGTTGTATTCCAAATAATGTGATTAGGCAAGCTATTAACATCATAAAGCTCTCCATAAGATTTGCTTTTTCTGTGTTTTGGATAAACAAATCAATATTGAATTCTATTGTTAGTCAACTGTATGCTTGTGTATTTGGGCATTATTTAACTTAGATATAAGTGGAGGAGGGAGAGCTCTTGGTCTTATATAACCAATTCAAAGTTGTTTTTTTCTCTAGACCCATTAAAATTTATTTCAATCTGAGTCATAAATATCTACTGCTCTTTAATTTGATCATTAATCCTTTTTGTGGCTCTATAGCTGTAATCCTGTTGTAGAAATCTGGTTTACGTGGCTGCAGTGGTGATTACAACCTGTATATGCACAGTTTTGCAGAGATATCTTGATGTCATCACTCAGCAATTATTGAGTCTCCATTGTATGTAGAATTCTTTAATTTGTGGAGGAATTATAAGAGTTACAGAAACTTTGATCCCGAGCCTGAGGGGAAAAGAGAAGGAACTACCGTTTATGGAGTATTTACTTTCCACCAGCCAAAAGTTTATTTTCTTGTCATCCCAAAAAAGCCAACACAGAAGCCCCTGCAACAGGTATTACTCCTGTTTGCAGGTGGGAAAAGTGAACCTCAGAAAAGTCCATCTTTCAATATCACACAGCTTATTAGAGGCAAACTCCATGGCAGGGTTTTTTTCCAATTGAAAAAATCAAAACATAAGTTTAGACATTTTCCCACGATCACAACTTGTCCAGACCAATATGTAAATGTTGAGGGGATGCTAGAAAGATTAACCTGAGTTAGAATTAATCCAGAAGACTTCTTGAAGAGGGTGTTTTAAGCATCTTTTAGGTGTTATCATTGCCCTCTTCTGCCAGGCAATGTTGTTATTCTACTACTATCTTCTGCCTTGTAGAATTCTTATGCTAATTTACTAACAAGCTGAAGTGTGTTCATTTTCCTGAAATTGTACTGATGAAAAATAACTTCCTATTTCCGACCAAATTTATGTACCCGTATTTTTCTACGCATATTACAACTTTACAAAACATGGACTTTTAAAGTAGAAAATCAGTAAGAAATAGATTTTCCCCTATAATCAATTAGAAATAGATGATTTCTTCTTAAGGCAAATGGGATAGTGTTGAACTGATAGGCATCTATACTTGTGACACCCTGTATACTTCCTCCCTTTCTTCCCAAATTACCCGCATCAACAGCTTTGAAGGATTTCTATGCTTTGTGGATATTATGTGGATTTCTCACAAATGCTAGTAAACCAACTTCTAGGTGATAGTTCTTAATACTTATTGTGTTTACAGATAAGAGAAAAATAAGAATCCTTAGAGAGAGAGGAAACTAACCTGGTAAGATTTCCCGTGCAGTGACATCTTCATTGGTACATCAGTTTCAAAACATGGACCAGAATTCTGTTTAGTAATATGAGAGGTAACGCTCAATATTGCAGGTCGCACTACTTTCCTGTATTCTTGTAATGCTTGTTTCCTGCTAAATTAAATAATCCCATCTCTGGCATATATGAAATATTGAGTTTATTAAGGCAAAGCTTTCTGTCCCTGTTTAGGGCATGGTCTCCTGCTGGGCACGAATGAGCAGATTCCAGAGAAACCAACAGTTTGCCCCCTATAGAATGATTTGGGGTCTCTGAGCTCTTTGGGAGATTATGTACGACAACGAATCCATAAATCAATACTGATAGTATGATCTGAGGATAGCTTCCTTGTATTTTGCATATTAAGACATAATAAGCTTCTGATTTTTTTCTTTAAAACCATGCTGATTTACCCTTTTTTGAATTCACAGATCCTAACAGCATGAAATTAAAATTTTGATATAAGTGATCTTGTTTGAGACAAATGAGAAGTAAGCACAAAGATTAAGCATATATTGCTTTGAGGAGCTATTACTTTGATACAATGGGAAATGATATTTAAACTGCTGTTAACTATACGTGATCCATGAGAGAATTTAAAGAACTCTTAAATGTAAAGTTATTTCTTTAAGTACAAAGTACATTTCTTTGGTCTGGAGCCAGGCCACTACACCAAGGGCTGGCAAATCTAGGTTTTATTCATGATTCGGTTACTGTCTCACAATCAGAGCAAGTTATTAAGACTGTACCATGTTCTGTGGGAATGCTTACCTCCCAAATATGTAAATAAGCCAAGTAGCAAGAAACTGCTGCTTGTAATGTCTCAGCATATTTAATTTCCTAAAACTTTAATTATATTTGATATAACATATGCCTTTTGAAATTACTGGTACAAATTAAGTTCCTAATTTTCATTGGCAGCTCTTTTGTTGTTGTTAAATATTACCTCTGCTTTTAAAACTTAGGATTTTTCCATGCCTTATGAGTGTATCATTCTTGCTATGGTTCCAATCCATGGCTAATTGTTCACAGCGATGTTAATAGCTTTACCCTTTTTAGCTTCTCGTGTTAACTTTAACAAAAGGTCTATTTGTATGACCATTTCTCCTCATCTATACTTGCCCCGATTTGTCTTATCTTTCAGAATTTGTATTTCATGCTTTCTTTTCAGGTTAGGACCTTCCCTATATGGTTTTATTCATAGGAAAAATTTGTTCAAAGATCGGTGCTTCTTCTGTAATTAACATGATATAAAAAGCACAGATTTTAAGTGTTCAGTTCAACAGCTTTTGACAATTGTATAGACCTATAACCACTGCCCCAAAACAATATAGATAACTTCAATCATTCCAGAAAGTTCTCACATGCCCCTTTCTACTCCATTTCCCCTCTAGCTCCCCTATCTTCATGCTCACTCTGGGCTCTTCTGTAGATTAATTTGGCCTTTATTTGGATTTCTTGTAAATGGAACCTCTTTTCCATTTTATTTGGATAGATATGTGACTTCTCTCACTTAATGTTTTTGAGATCCATCTATGTTGTGTGTATCAGTAGTTCTTTTATTATTATTATTATTGTTATTATTATTATGCAGTTGTATTCTATTTGTATGACCACATCTCCATTTCTTCATCTAATCTCCTGTTGATAGATATTTGGGTTGTTTTCAGGTTTTGGCTATTATGACAAAGTTGCCATACACATTAAAAATACCATTCCTAAACACTGGCAACCACTAATATGTTCTTCATTTCTATTATTTTGTCATTTTAAGAATGTTGTGTAACTGAAATCATATGATAAATAAGCTTTTGGGACTGGCTTTATTCACTCAGCATAATGCTCTGGAGATTCAGTCAAGTTATTACATATATCAATGATCTGTTCCTTTATATTACTGGGTTGTATTCCATGGTGTGGATGTACCACCACTTATTTATTTATTGGTTGTAGGACATCTGGGTTGGTTCCAGTTTTTAGCTATTATAAATAGAGCTGCTATAAATATTTGTGTATAGGTTTTTTCATGAAAATAAGTTTTTATTTCTCTGGGATAAGTGCCCAAAAGTGCAATTATCAGGTTGTATGGTAGTTGCATTCCAAGTTTAGTTTTATAAGAAACCGCCAAACCATTTTTCAAAGCAGCTGTACCATTTTACATTCCCATTAGCAATGTGTGAATAATACAGTTTCTCCACATCCTCTTCAGCATTTGGTATTGTTATTTTTTTTTTAGACATTCTGATAGGTGTGTAGTGATATCTCATTGTGGTTTTAATTTGTGCTTCCCTAATGACTAATGATGTATGATGTTTTAACTTCTTTCATGTATTTATTTCATATATATATGTACATGTATATACACACACACGCTTTTTGGTGAAATGTTTACTCATGTCTTTTACCCATTTTCTGATTGGATTGTTCTTTTACTGTTGTTTTGAGAGTTCCTTATATATTCTAGACAGTAGTTCTTTGTAGGATTTCTGTTTTGCAAGTATTTTCTCCCAAGTTGCAGCTTGTCTTTTCATCCTTTTACACAGAGCAAAAGTTTGACATTTTAATGTGGTCTAACATCAGTTTTTTCTTTGTAGGGATCATGTTCGGTTTTAGGTTCAAGAACTCTTTGCCTAGCCCTAAATCCTGATGATTTTAATCCTATGTTTTTTTCTAAAGTTTCATGATTTTATATCATACATTTAAATGTATGATCCATTTTAATCCATCATTTTTATATAAGGTGTGGGGTTTAGGTTGAGGTTCTTTCTTTTTTCTCTCTGTCTATGGACGTCCATTTACTATAGCACCATTTGTTGAAAAGCTCTCCTTTTCCTTATAATAGCTTTTGCATCTTTTTGAAAAATCAGTTTTTGTGTGGGTCTATTTCTATGTTCTCTTTCTGTTATTATGGTCTATGTGTATATCCCTCTGCCAAAATCACACTGTTCTGATTATATATTGTAAGCCACAATAGTAGGTAGAGTGACTCCTTCCATTTTATTATTATTTTTGAAGATTGTATTAGGTATTTTAGCACCTGTGGTTTTCCATATAAATTTTTTAATGTTTGTCCATGTCTACAAAAACATAGACAAATCTCCTTGCTGGGATTTTGAGAGGGTCATTAAACTTATAGATAAATCTGGGGAGAATTGAGATCTTTACTATGTTGAGTCTTTGAATCCATGAACATAGTCTGTTTCTCCACTTAAGTCTCCTTTGATTTCTGTCAGAATTTAAAATTTTCAGCATAGAGATTGAATATATGTTTTGCTAAGTTTATACTTAAGTATTTATTTTCTTTGGAGTGATTGTATGAGTGGGAATTTTTAATGCAGTTGACCTGTTTCTAGCCAACCATTGTATATTATCTGTGTTGGTTGAAGGGAAGAAATAGCTTGTCTTTTACTTTATGGAATGTCAGACCAAGAAGAACCACATCTTGATATGTTGGAGAGGACTGGGCATCTCCCAGAATTCCTGTACTTTAAGCCACATTAACAACTAGATGAAATTTTTGGTTTGTCTTTTTTGGGAAATGAGTAAACACGTTTAGTGTATGTGAAGAAAAGAACCCATGGGTCTTTGTATGGTGGACCATGACAGAAGCTGTCTACTAATATTCTATTACTCTTTTACATGGTCATCACAAACTTATTCAATTTATGACTTCATTTATTAGCCTCACTTACACTAAGTGTGACCATGTGGATTAAGCCAATGGGGTAAAAGTGGATGTGAAGTATGGAATTTTGGAATTGTAACCTTAAAGTGAAGGAGTGCAGCTATTATGATCCCTCCTCCTTTCTTCCTGCCATCTGGAATGTGAATTCAGGGCTGAGTACTTTTTGATGTGAATAAAGGCAACATTCTTCATTCACATCAAGAAGACCTAAATGATGTTAGGAATATTGGACAAACAAGTTGGAAGAAACTGGGGTCCTTGAAGTTTGAAGCCATTATATTAGCCAAAAATTGTTTATGTTCAGTTTTGGATCCTTATATGGGAGTTGAATTTATGGCCTAACCTATAATCCTGCTAAACCAAGACATAAGCATTATAAAAATGTGAGGTCAGCACTTAGTCATTTTTTTATCTTTGTATGGTTGAGATTATACTCTATTTTCATTTCTATATACTTACTTTTACTAAATAATATAATGTGCTCTCTTTTTTGTCAAAAGATGTACATCTATGGTTACACTTTTAAATAATGACTAGTATTCCAGTATGCATCCACTATAATCTAATGAGCAATTTTCCCATCGTTGGACAGTTTTTGCTACGATAGATAGTACTAATGAACATCTTTTTATATAATTCTTGGAACACATTTCTGACCACTACTTTAGGATATATCACTAAAATTAGTTATTTTTTGAGCAAGAGAATAAGGCTCTTAAAACTGACAAATTGCTTCCAGAAGTTGTACTAATATATATGCCCACAAACACTGTAGGAGAATTTGTTTTCCTGTCCCTTTAATGATAATTAACATTTAAAAATGCTTTTGCTATTTTGTATGTGAAAATAATATCTTATTGTTATTTCAATTTGCATTTTTTAAGTGACTAATGAGGATGAACCATCTTTCTTATTTTTATCAGACACATTCAATTCCTTTTCCATAAACTGGATATTCATATTGTTAAAAGATAAACTGAGGCAGATTACATTTTTAAAGTTTATTTGAGCAAATATGGATTCAAATCTGACAAGGCCAAACTGAAAATGATTAGCAGTGCTTCACCAGCAGGAGGCAAGAGAAAGGCTTGTATAGAGCAGATAGGAAGCAAACAAGGGAGTTTTTGGATTGGCTGTAGCTTAAATGGTTTCCTTATTTGGGAAAGTCTACTTGGTGTTTGTGATTGGGTGTTCTTAACTTTGATTTCTTAACCTTGAGGCATTTATAGGAATCAGCTCTGGCATAGTTTCTATTTCCTTATGAAGGCACTAGGGCCACCTCAGTCTAATGGGCTTCTAGTTTAATTACTTTCATGATATTCATCTCTCACATTACTGTTTATTTTAGATGTTTTAATTATTTAATTTTCATGAATTCTTTGCATATTGAGAATACTCCTTTTTTTGTAATATAGCATGTATTTTCCTAATTTGTTCTATGTCTTTTAACTTTATGAAATTTTTGATTAACGTAAGTTCTAAACATAAAACAATTTAACGAATATTGACATTTTCTTATATCTTCCATTAGATACTGTGTTAGAAAGCATTTCTTCCTTCAGAAATCAGATATCCTTTAAAATTTTCTTGTATTTTAAGATACTTTTATTTTATATGGATCTCTGAAAGCAACTTATAATGTATTTCAATGTATGGTCCGAGGAATCTAAATACTTGTTTCTACATATATAGTTAATTTTATCGATGATATATTTGAATATTTCATTGCTTTTCCATTGTTTTGTGGTGCTCGCTTTATCACATTAAATTTTTATAGCATGATGACTGTAGTTAACACTGCTGTATGATACATAGGAGGGTTAAGAGTGTAGATCCTAAGAGTTCTTATCACAAGGATAAATTTTTTTCTTTTCTTTTTATTGTATCTATATTAGATGGTGGATGTTAAGTAAACTTATTGTGGTAATCATTTCACTGTATATGTAAGTCAAGCCATCATGCTGTATACATTAAACTTATACAGTTATGTATGTTAATTATTTCAAAAAAATTTTTTGAATATATATACTAAGGTTTGTATGGGCTGTCTATACTGACTAATCCATTTATTCTTCAAATGGTAACTATATTTTTTGCTGGCTCTTTTAAATTATATTTGAAAAAATTTAAATATAAAAAGCCAAAGAATAATATAAGAATCATTTATATTCCTACTACCAAGAGTTACTATTGATTAACATTTTTCATATTTGTATTGTTAAAAAATTATTTTAGTGATCTTGGTGTTATAGTATTTTATCGTAACTGGTAGGGCAACTTCCACATAACTCTTTTCTCCAAAAGTTTCTTACCTATTTTTACTTATTTATTCCTTAATAAAACTTTGAAACCATTTTATTTTATTACCTTCTCCTAAAAACTCATATTTTTTAGAATTTTGGTGATCCATAAAATAATTTACAAAGAATGTTTGTAATAAAATTGTAAGAATTTACAAATAATTACAGAAAAAGCATGTTCTCTTATTTTGTTATATCTTCTTTATATTTCTCCATAGATTCCCATAGCTTTTACCAACATAAACTGGATTATTTCTTGGTATCTAATGACTATTTAAAGTTTTGATATCGTTTTCCCCACTGTGTCTTCCAGTTGGTTATTACTGGTATACTTTTGCATATTTATCCTCATATTGGATTGGAGGACTTTAACGGGATAGAGTAGTTAGATATCTTACCCAGACTATATGGAGTGAAAGAATGAGATTTGCAACCATGTCTTTTTACTGAAGGTACGGTACTCTTTCCATTCTACCACATTCTGACATTTGACAAAGAGCCTAAGAAATACTGATAAGGACTGACTGATCTTTGCATTCCAGACACCTTTTTTGAAAACCACATACAATCAATTAAAAAACAATGAAAGAGATCAGCACAATTATTTTGCAATAGTCATCGCTCCACTGGCCTCTGTGAACTGAGGGACTGGATGCAAGCAGAGCTTTCACTGTATTTCCTGTTTCTGTTCCCACTTAGCCCCTTTTCTGGATGCTGCACTTTTTACTGCTCATGCTTATTTTGGTTCTGGCTTCTCGATGCCTATAGTTGTGGACTCACAAATGTTAAATACAGTCTACATCCCCCAACTGGATGCCCTGCTTTTTGAGAAATGTCTATGGTTTTATTGCAACAAGTCCTAATGAAACTTGGTCCAATTGCATAACTTATTAAATATATGAATAACATTGCCACCACCACTGATGTATGCTGTGCTTCACTCTTGACATAACTGACAATAAATAGCCATTCGCCCGGACATATAGGCCCCTGCAGATGGCTACCTCTGCTCCTCAACTGGCTGCTGTTCCCCCAGGATGCTGACTTGGCTCCACAGCCACGGAAACTGCAGTATGACCAGGATGCTGATGAAGAGCAGCGTCAGATTCTGGAGCAGGACAGAAAGGGAATCGTTTATCACAGGATTGAAATGTCTGCCCATCTACCGGTATAGGAAAGGAGATGCAGGATACCATCAGGAGCAAAGTTCATCTGACAGTTGCATTTTTTAAAAACAAATACTGTAGAACTTACAGAACCAAAAGCGGTTCTCTTCAAGGTAGTCAGTATCTCAGCAGAATTTACATGACTTTCTAACTTGTCTTCAGAATTACTTTCAGAACATGGCTTCGTTATATTATTTCACATATTCTCAGTGGAGGCTCATCTTGTTCTTTTTAGGGTGGCTTTGATTTCTGGAAATAGCCAAAGTTCATTAGACATTAAATCTACTGGGTAAAGATGGTAAATAAAACAGATACCTGGATTTTTGATGAGAATTGAGATGTGACTCTGGTGTGCTAAAATTGCTTTTTATTTGGACTTTGAATCCTGAGGTTGCCTTTTTCTAAGGTGAAAAACTCATTTGTAGGAATATATTCCAGGTTGCTTAGTTAAATGCCAATCAAATCTGAATACCTCTTTTGTGTTTTGTCAGGAAATTGTGGGATTAAGCAGAGCTTCACTACATCCTTCTGCTACCAAATTCAGATGGCTTCTCATTTAGTTTGTTCCCCGTCCAAAGGCCTGATGAAACCCATTTATAACATGATAGCACCCAGTGAGATGGAAGAGGCCATTTTGAGTATAAGAATGATTGATTGATTAACTGCTGGACCACCTAGCCATTTTAGTCGTTTTCTTTTTCTGGAGAATCGCAGCCATTTCATTTCTTTCTTTGTCGTAGTTGGACAAAACCCAAATTTAGATGCCTTCTCTTAGGTGATATCTCTTAACCTTATTTATAAAGAACATAGAAAGATCTTTTAAAGTGGCTTTGATACAGTGTTACAGTGGTTACGCAGCTCAATTTTTTAAAAGAAGCAATCTGAATGCTTAGGTTATGAGATCTGACGATCTGATGATAATCATGGGGCAAGCAAGAGCAGCCCTAAAAAGAGGAAGAGGTGGTCCAAAGAAGAATAAAGAAGAGGAATTCTGGATGCACCAGCCGTTGCCAACACAGACCAAACATGTGCCACATGCTGTGCACCGTCCTTGACACATTCTGTATATTATCTCATTTAATTCTTGCAACTACTGTATTGGATGGCTTTTTTCCACCTAGTATTATGGACTAGTGCTGAAGATAATATGGTAAGCAATAGTTGAATCTGGCTTTAAACCCCTGCCTTTCTAACTACAAAGCCCATTTTCTTTCATGTATGTGATTCGTATATTGGCTGGGACTCTGAAGGTGTTGGCCATTATGGTAGAAGAAAGAAAAGAGGCTCTTGTTTTCTTCATTTCAATTCTTACAGCTAATTGAGAACCTGGTTCAAGGGTGGAATTGATTTGACACAAAAATGCAGTAATAGCTAGGTTTGAGTCCCTGGCAAAGTCATTTAATGAAGACAGACAGAATTGGCCTGCAATGAACAATGGCACATGGAGTGAGTTTTCCTTATTAAAAAATAAAAGCATTTCATAGTCATCATTTCACACCATCCAGACTCTGTGAGGGAGGTTATCTTTACACAACATTACACACTTTGATGTTACCATTCACTATGCCATTTGGCTTTCCGATACAACATTTACTGTGTAGTCTACCTCCCTTTGAAGGCTTTCTTCCAGATCAAAAAAAGATGGGGTAGGATAGATTATTTTGGTATGTGCATTCCTCCTTCTCTGAGGCAGAAATGTTTGTTTTTTTGTAGGAAGGTCACCAGGAGACCAGCTCTGCACATAGAATTTCAAATATAGCCTTTGTATTCCATTTTTCATAGTTAATTTGCATATTGTTGCTGTATCACCTGTTAGCTTTGCAGAGAACATACGTTCAAGTACAGTAGAAAGTTTGCTGTTGCCCAGTGACAGGAGCTGAGATGTTTACAGGTGGAAACTAGATCCAGTTGAGAAAGGTTTCCTATAAGTTCCTTGTTCCCTCTCTCTTTCACTTAAACGGATTTTGAAAACGTCAAGGAGATTCTTTGTTTTGCTTCCCTTGACTCTTTGTTTTCTATCATCTCCCATGATAATATTGTTCATCCCATTTTTTTCAACTTTCCTAAAGCGTTTTTTTTGTGAGGTCTTGTTACACTTTATTGTTAAATTGCTTGTGTAATTATTGATCTCCCCCATTAGACCATCAAGTCTCTCTGTCTTATTCAAAACTGTGCACTCAGCACATAGCCAAGTGCTTGACCCTCATGGGCTATTTGCAGAATGAATGAGTGAGTGTTAAGTGAGTGGTTGGCGTCAACGATTTTTTACAGGATCGCTAACACATTCAATATTCAATCAGATCATTTTGTTATGAATACACAGTATCTTCTTCTTTCAATATAATAATCTGAACATACACATATATTCTGCAAAAAGTACAACAAAAGAGACAATGATAAGCTGAAATACTGGGTAGAAAGGGAACTCCTACTTATGCAAACAGTAATCAGCTTCTTTATTTTTTTCTTTCTGTTTGCAGAGAGTTTGAATCGTTTCCAACTCACATTTCCCTCTGCAGCTGCTTGCCCAGGGGGACTCTGCAGACTTCCAAAGCTGTGCGACCACAAAGCCTGCTAAGAGATTGTTGCCCATAGGGAAACTGAGGCGTGGTGCTAACTTTGGCTGCCAGTACCACTAGAGTTTATTTAGATTTAGCATTATAATCCAGATTCTGCCCACACCTTCAGAATAACATGAGTTTAAGAGAAGGCAACCAACAGAGAGGATAAATCTATGATTTTTTTCCTTTTGATTTAGAAGAAGATGGGTTATACAATGTAGATTCCTAGGTTTTCTGTTGATAAGCTCTTTATTCGGTTTTCCTTTCATGTATTTCTTCTTTTACTTTAATTCCTTTTTTTTTGGTAGAAAAGAAAGGAATGCAGAAAACAGAGAAAAATTACTTCTTATAACTTTTTATTCTTACTCAGAAATAAGATAAAGTATTCACCTCTTATACTAAAAGACTGACATAGATGAGTTAGCTTAATTTAGGGCAAGTTTATTCCCTTTATTCTTCAATACCAACCTTATAAGATGAGCCCATTTAATTCAGGTCAACAAATATTCATTAACCACTTTCTGCAGGGACAGTGAAATGTCAGCATATGACTCATATAAATACAGTAAGTATATAAATGAAACTGAAAATAAGACCAATTGCTCATGCCATACACACACAAAAATGAACAGGAAAAAACTATGGGCAATATTCCTTTTAAAAAATCTAAGTGGAAAATCAAGAGCATTTTATGAGAATCTTCCTTTTTTTAATTTAAACTTTTCTCTTACTCAGGGCTTGTAATTGCTATTTTCTTCCAAAGTCTGAGTCCATGAGCTGCCAACCCTGTAGCCCTGAGATACTTGGAAAGTAACTAGGATGTTAAAATTTCAAATACAGTTTGGACCTTCCATTTCCTTAGGCAAATGCTTGTTCTCGTATTGCCAACTCCACTGATGATCTTTTGCTTTGGAAAATTTTGAAAAAGAAGTACTCAGTTATTTTTTTAAAATAAACTTACAAAACCAAAACAAATTTGCCTGGTGTATTATAATAATGTCTTCCTAAAGATTCCTTAGGAGAGGGATCAGAAAGAAAAGCAATGGGATACATTTGCCTTTCTTCACTTAAAAGACAGCAACAAAACAAAACAATAACAAACATTCACCATAGTGAGAAAGTGGCGGAAAGATATAAATAGCAAACTTCAGCTTGTTAATATCAGGTGCCATTCATAATTTCAGGTTATTTGATGTATTTGAGGGATAAAAAGATCCAAAGACTAAAACATTAGAAAATAATAACTTTATATAGAAGCACATTTTTATCATGAAATTTTGGGGACACATGTTTAGATACCCCCCATATGAAGTCAGACTCAATTGATTGGCTTGTGCTTTAAGACACTTACTCTGTACTCTGATCTGCCATCACTAGGGTCACCTCAGTCTGATCAGCCAGAAATATGAGCTCTTAGTCCTGTGAGTCCGTGGATAACCCAGGTTAGGTAGAGCGCCTAGGAGCACAGTGGACACAGGACTAATGTGCTTATCCAATGGTGCCTGCCTGGCTGAGCTGAGAATGAGTTTGATTAGAAGGGAATGGCTGTAGTAAAAAGATGAAAGAGCAAAGCTAGCTTAATCATTAAGAAATCAAACAGGGTTGAGGGAGGTACTACTTACACACTGATTCTAAATCCATTGAATTTTTGTTAGGAACCGTAGCTGCAACTCCCTCTTTGCAGTACAAAATCAACCTGAGGAACCCAGAAACAGTAAGTTTGATGGTGCTATTGAGATCTAAGCAGAGGGTGCTATTAGAGAAGGTGGGCCTGAATGCAGTTTTTTCAATGAAAGGAAGTTGGTAGCATACGAGCATAGGGGCCTATATGGCATTTCAACAATGCCACAATCATTGTGCTGCATATAGGGAGTACAGACATGAAAAATCCTCTCTGTGCTCATGGAACTCATAGTTAAGTGGGGGATGTGAACAAGAATCCAGAAATCCCAGCGCAATATGGTGAGTGCTATGCCAGATGCATGCACAGGATGTCTTATGAACACAGGGAGATCCATATGACTTAGCTGCTTCAGGGAGGGGATTAGAAAAAAAACGTATATATAATGAAGCTGAATTCTTAAAGGATGAAGGAGATTTAGTTAAGGTGGAAAAAAGTGGACAGGGTATTTTAGGTCAATAGTAGAGCATCAGCAAAGGAATAGAGAGAACTGACATGAGGGCAGGTCATTATGTATGGCTGAAGCACTGACAGAGCATGAGACAGAAAGGAGCCATCATCTTGGCCTGTGTATTGAGAGTGTAGAGAAGGCAGAAGCAAGAAAACTGTGATATTTTCAGTTCAATTCTTAGAGAAATCATAGGCCCAGAGCGGAGCTGGAAAACATCCTTCGCAGACCCTGACATCCATGGGGCTGAAGTCCTGTTAACCAAGGGATGAATATTCTTGCACCTGTGTCCCGCCCACATCCTTGGGAACATCTGCCTGTCTAAAGATTGATTACTATAAAATCGCAGAACTTTTTCCTTTTGCTGCTGTAGTCTCTCTGGCTCAGTGCCTCACCACATCTGTAGTGAAGTCTTCTACTAAGTCTTGCTGCCACCAGTCTGGACTCCTGCATTTCCTTGGCTTTCTTGACCTAATAAAGAGTATGGACTTTAGCCCAAAGGCAAGGGGGACTTTAGCTTAAACTAGTGGGCACTGCAGCATTTTAAACAAGGGAGTGAATAGATAGTTGCCTTTCTGGAAGGTCACTCAGGTGAAATTGAGGAGGGTGTATTGGTTGGGGTAGGAGGAAACTCTCCCTTTGAGAAGGTCAGTCAGGAGATATGTACAATCCCACCGAGAGAAGAGTTTCTGAGCAGAGGTACTAACAATGATTTGCAGATAAAGGATAGATGGAACAGTTACTTAGAAGGATAATTCCTTAGGGCTTAGAGACTGATGATATTGTGGGGAGAGAATTTGAGAGATGGTAGAGTAATGGATCAAACCCAGGTTTCTGGCTTGGATAACCAGTGGTGTCATTTACTCAGATAAGAATATTAAAAAAGAGGAATTGGTGGGCACAATTACGAGTGTGTTGAATTTAAAGGTCTATGGAATACAACTGGAGATATCCAGGAGGTAGTGGAGCTCAGAAGAATCATGTGAGCTGAAGGTAGACCACCATAGGGAGAAGCTCTTACAGGCATGGGTGTGGTTGAAACACCCAGAAAGAATAGAGGAAAATCGAGAACAGTAACAACATTGATATTGATATCAGATTACCTATAATGCACTAATTCACTAGGAATAGAGTCTTGTGGCATGTGTGAATATTTTAGTCTCCTTGGAGTAACAAATTTCTAACTGATACTCAATTCATTTCTTGATTACTATGCCTATGTGCTTTTACTCTTGTTTTGTGTTATTCTCTGCAATGATGTGCAAAGCCTGTGTTACTGAATTAGCTTAATGGTTTCTCTTCACTGCTAACCAACATCTGCTTCAAAAATTTACTTATTTGATCTCTATTCTTTCTACCCCTAGTAAATGTGAGCACTGTGGTTTAATAAAGACCCAGTTCAATGCCCAATGGTTGAAGACTTTCTTCCAGGTAACAAATAGTTGTTAAGTGTCTACATTTTCCAAAAGCATTCCAGGATCCAGGGATTCAATGGTAAACACCTTCAGTTTTCATTCACACAGAAGCCATGAAAGGAAAGCCTCACTCAACCTTCAGTCCTAGGCAGCAGCATAGGAGACTATGGGAGCACATGCAATGGGCTGGAGGTGAGGAGAAACCTATGCATTCAGCTAGAGGTGAAGGAAGAGCATGATAGTATTAGTTTCTTCCATTGTACTGTGTTGGTCATAACTTTTTCTTTCATTGCCATTTGTGCATTCTTTCCCAACTTTGGGCTCTATGAGTGTCATCCAGTGCCGCTTGCATCTGCCTCTTACTGTTACTTAATTATTTTCTCTAGAGACCTCCATCCTGTCTCCAGTGATCCACTTTCTTAATTCTTTGGAAAGGACAATGCTCTTTTATCTCATGCTCCAGGATGCTGCAGTATTTGACCTCTCCACACAGCATCTACCCAAATGCCTCATGTGATTTGATACTCATGTGGGTCCCGCTCCACAAATTGAATATATGGATACAAAGGGGCCTAACCTTCCCCTTTAAGAGCACTTTCTCATGAGTGAGATAGGTGTGCTTTCTTTCTATAGATGAATAATCACAATCTGAGCCCTGTCGGTAAGGGGACAGCTCTGGTTAATGTCCCTAGTTGTAATGGTACATAGGTACAGTTATCTATACACTTGCCTTGTTTTCTCTTGGGACCAAAGGTGGTTATCTGTGGCCTGGGGAGCTGAGTGGAGAGAGCGGCAGGCAGCATGACGGTGTATGCTCAGCCTCACTCCCCTACTCCCCATCCAGAGAGTGCAGGGTGGTTCCCCTCCATCCCTACTATTTTCCCACTCCTGGGGCAGAGAAAATCTTCCTACTGTGGTCCTTCTCTTCAACTAGGAATCCAAATCAATTCAGCATAATTGAAAGAACATCTACTTTGTATAAGACGCTGTACCAAGGCCTAGAGATAATGTCCAAAAAGAATTGCTATCTCTGTTTTAGATGGGTTTAGAATTTTGTGGGGGATAGACATATTTACATAAATGGTGAAAGGATCAGATTTTGAGAATTTGCTTTCTTAACCTTTTTATTCTGACTAGGGACCTATTCAATTTGCGTAGTGGTGAGAACTAGTTCACTTCACCCTTTCGCTGCAGGGGTCCTTCCCTGGCCACTCTTTCTAAAATAGCAGCCTCCCACCCAGGCAAACACTGTTGCCTTTCCCTGCTAAACTTCCCATTTTAGTATTTATCATCATCTAACACTGCATATATTTTTTCCAGTCTATTATTTTTCCAATCTATTATCTGTCCTCTGTGCTATGAAGACAGGATTTTTCACCAGCTTTATTCATTGCTGCATTCCCAGTGCCTCAGTAGATAGTTGTTGAATGAATGAATGATTAAATACATGCCCTCACTCCTTCAACAAACACCTTGAATGCGCCATTCACTTGAGATCAAATGGCAAATAAGATTTCCATGGTCCTGCCCTCATGCAGCTTACATTTGGTGAGAGAGATTGCCATTAATTAAATAGTCACTTAAATGTGTAATTAAAACCCAATTCATATATGCTGCTGTCATAAGTTATCAACAACTACTAACAACTTGCTTTATACTGTAAATCCTCAGTTGCATAAATCTGTCTCTTAATCTGCAAAGTAGAGAGTTTATCATCACCATATTGGGAAAGACAGTAAAATTGAAATTTCGTGGCAAACAAACCCGTTGAAGAGCTAATAAAGCACTATACTGCCATTTTTCAGTCTGTCTAGTATTCAGAAAATTAATTTGACAAAGAAAGTTAATGTCCTATATATATAAAGGTATTTTCTTACCTGTTCAGAATATTTATCCAGCAAGATGCCACCTGGCTTAAAATGCCTAGAATGTGTGTGACTGCAGGTATATTCTGGATTAATTTGCTTTCAGACACAGATCTCTTGTTTTAACAAATGAACTTTGGGAACTTTTGGTGCTCTGACAGGACATCAGAATTTTCAATATTAACTGTGGAATATTCAAGGAAATTTACTGGCTCTTAAAGTAAAATACAGCCCAACATGAACTTTCAGTTTCAAAACATATTTTGTTCAAGAAGCACTTTTGAAATTGTACCTTATTATTTTAAGGATTAATATAATTTTTTTAACTTGAGATTGATTTTTTATGGGGCAGATATAATAGTATTGGCTTAGTGGGATTTTTTAAAAACGATATTGACCAGCAACTGCTCAAGCTCCTCTTATATTCACTTGTCGAAGAGTATAAGTAATTCTTATTTGGAAGTTTCATCCATGATTAACCTCAATATTGTAATGCTGCTTCTTCTTGTCCAAATCCTATAATAAGCAAGCTTCTGAGTAATAGTTGATAAATGAAGTTGTCATATTTGACAGTAATAATAAACCATCACTGCCCACAGACCCCCACCCTCCCTTCCTCAAATTTTAGGACTGCAGAATTAACATAATATATTTTTTTAAAGATTTAAATACATACCAGCTGCAGTCTTTTAAAGTCTCATATCATTTTGTTAGCACAATGCCTGCCTACGTGAGCAAAAACATGGGAATCGCATCCTAATGCAGTTGACAAGATTTTTTATTTTCATGATTACTTCTCTGCCTTTTTTTTATTTTGCCTGCAGGCAAAGGTTGGCATACATGTCAAGAGAATGTTCTCCAGCTGGGGCCTGCAGTACAGAGAATTGTATATACCAGAGGGCTCATGGGACTCTAGGCAGATTATTATGGTAATATTGGAGGCTGCTGTCCTCTCCCTCCCACAGCTGGGCCGCCTCTCTCATTGTAAGTATTGAAGCAATATGTTTTGCAAATTATACGTTGGGAACAACAGGGACCCAGTAAAGTGAGGAAAAAGAGAAACATTGCAAAATGTTGCCTTTAATATTATATTTTTCTTGTTCATCAAGCAAAATAAATTAAAGCTTTAATTTTTTTTAATTAAATGAGGATCATATATTGAAAAAAGAGCTATAAGAGTAAAAACTTAATATTGATTTTATTGAGTGAGAGTTTTAAGAAAATATTGTTACAGAGAAATTAGACAGTAGCCTGATTCAAGAGAATCATGGTAAGATTATATAATAGCTTTTATTATGGATTTCAAAAATCCTTTTGAGTCCAATGAAGCTGGGTTAGCAAAAACTGCACAAAAAATATCATTTTAATTAGTGCTAATGTGATCTCGTCATGGTCCAGCTGTTTCACGCAGGATGAAAATGCGTGTTACTTTATTAGTAATGCATCTTAGAAAAAAATGTCACTTCTGATTTCAAACATTTGTTATTAAAGTACATTTTAATACAATAGTAGACAACATGATTGATTTGGTGAAATGAGGCATTAGTGAAATTCAGGCAAAAAGGCTTAAAAGCCTTCTTAATTGAGGATGAAATGTTTTCTTTCTCTCTGGCTTTCCTTTCTGGAAACATTAATAACAAAACAAGAGTCATA
This sequence comes from Smutsia gigantea, assembly GCA_032199065.1. Lineage (NCBI taxonomy): Eukaryota > Metazoa > Chordata > Mammalia > Pholidota > Manidae > Smutsia > Smutsia gigantea. The sequence continues at coordinate 25,818 of JAVSCE010013569.1, read as the reverse complement.
TTTCTGTTGTGAATTTTGAAGACATATCATATGAGAGAGTTAAAATGCCAATAATTAGCACTTTTTCCCTTAAAGAGCACAAAGTTTCCCCCCAAATGTAAAGTTGTAAGTTAATTTTAACACATGCTTTGCTGTTTGTTTTCAATAATGAATTTAAATTTATTCATCAGCAAACATTTCCATGTCTCGATAGAGAATCTACAACTCATCCTTTGGATTCATCTTTCTTTATATCAAGCCGGTCTTAACTCAACTTCTCTATTAAAGCATGAAATCCTGCATCCTTAGAATAAGAGCTACCTTCTGATTTGAAATTTTAGGAATATGGCTCAAATGTTTCCCTTAAATTCTTTTTCGGTTTAACAAGATTGAGCCTTCTTACACAAGACAATGTTATTAAGTACAGGACATTTATTTGTAGTATGTCTCCCTTTGCCACAAACCTATAAAACACCTCACCGTGTGTAATGCTGTGCCTAATATATTTATCCACTCTATTTATTTGATATCATGTCAATATATTTTAGCTGGCTATTGATAGAGATGTCCACATACAATTTACTTCCCTCAGCTAGATATTCATTTAGGAGGAATTTAGTAAATAAAAGTCTGGTAGGAAGTGATGTCCAACATAAATGCCAGCCTCTATGATCTTTACTGAATTGTAGCTATCATTTGGAAGTGGTAGCAGAGGGGAAAAGAAGCCAGCAATTCTCTATTGTTTTCTAGCATTGTTTCTCATTATTCCAATCACTGTCTCAGTGTTGAGTCAAAAAGAACACAAATACTCAACTTGATTGATGTTACAAGAAACTTATTTGTCTATTTCAAGCCTCCATGGCTTGATGCAGTACAGCACTGCTTTCCCATCCTTTTAATTCTTCTTGTCATACAGACTCAAGCAAGTTTATTCCTTTGAAAGTCTGAGATACTGAACAAAAAGCAACTTTTGACTTTATAAAATAGGCACTTTTTTCAACCATTCCTTCTTCTGCTTTCTTGATGTAGGAAAGCCTTTGTAGGCAAAACAATTTTATAATAAGCCCAGTTAAGTGTTAAGCAAACAATCCTTTTGAGTGGGGGGCCCAAAACACATAGAGACACACACACTCATTATTTTTCTAAATGTAATGTCGCCCTATAGCAAATGGTGGTTATATGAGGTTCTGTTGTGATTCTACTGGTGAGAGAATGTAGACACCATGAAACCCTGAGAGAGGAGGGTCGTCGCCCACCTCCTCTGGCTCCACTTCTTGTATTGTGGACCCAGCATGTGCTTCACTAATGATGAGGGGGTGAAATTATATTCCACCCTGGATATATCTGACTTACTTTTATTTGGAATTTTTAGTAATATGGTAGCATGCTCTTTTATGTATGATATTTTTTCATATATTGAAAATATAGGTGTCTGTCAGCTTGCCAGTGCTATTAGCATATATCTTCTGGGAACCAAGCTAAAGAAAATAAAGACCTGCTGGTGGCTGCAGGATATTTTTCTCTCTTTCCCCTACTACCTAGAGCTTTGTATGGAGAAAAGTGGGATCCAGACCCTGGTTTAGATTTATATCACATGAAAGACAGGAGTCCCATAGTGACAAGGTCCTACACAGAGCTTAGCTGGTGGTGGTGGGGGTCATGGTGGCTCTCGGGACTGGCAGACGGGGTTGGTGGCTTTCAGGAATAGCTTGGCACATTTGGGGATATTCAGGATATTTAGTATTTCAATTCCCATCAATTAATCTTTATTGAATGCTTACTGTGTGCAAACATGAGGGCTAGGCATTGTGGGGGATTCACAAGAAAGTGAAGGTACAGGCTCTGCCCTTGAGGAGCTTACGGTTTTGTCAGGGAGATAAGTAAGGATAAAGTGTAGGCTAAAAATAGCCCAGTTTTGAATGAGTGAATCAGACATCAGGACTACAGGTCACCTTGGGTTAGAATACCAAGGCAGGTTTCCCTTGGCAGGGCTGGATAGGAATGTCAGCTTCAGGGCAACAATGAATGATGTGAGCTGAGGGACTGAAGTGAGGGTGGGGTGGGAGCATTTTGGTGGAGAGTTTCTCAGCACCTCATGAAGAATCTCTATTCATGCTGTAATTCAGGGGATAATTTCCTGGGGACATTCCCCTGGAATAGCATGTCTGTAGGAATATTGAAACACATACAGATGGGTGGAAAGTTCAGTTTCCAGGCCTAGGAAATTACCAACTCACTTGTTTTGACTCCATTTAAATTTCAAATTATTTTAAAGTCTTGGGACAGTTCCTATCCACTCCCAAATTCTTCTGGAAGTACCGCTCATGAAACTGGCTCCATGCAAGCAGATTAAGATAGCAGAACTTGACACTTTCTCCATCACTTATTGAACATAAATTCCTTTGACTGAACTAAAATCTTTTCCTCATGAACACTGGTGACTGCCACATAGAAGTATCCTTCCACTGTTGAAGGGAAATTGGGGCATGCTAAAGCAGTCCAGAAAAACATTAAAGGAAATGGCAACAAAATCCTGCTAATACTTACAAGTGAAGGATCCTACTTAACAAATGTAAAGACTTGCGAACAGAGTTAAGGATTGAGAATTTCTTTCAGGTGGCTGGTTCCTTGGCCTTCCTTTTGTAATTTCATTGATACCTTTTATGAATAAAATCTTTTCCTCTGTTTAAACGTCCTTCGGTTAACTCTTCTCCTACATCCCTTTATCCAAAGCACCCGCAAGGCAGAATATGATAGGATGATCCGGGGAGCTTCTTTTTAGTACTCTCCTATTCACGGACAGACTCCCAACTACACTGTTCTCACCACTTACACTTTCAAAATTAAGTTTCAGAAATCCTGTGTCAGTAGACTGACATTTCTATGGGCCCCATGGCCTGCTTTTTCAATTGTCATCAAGGTATTAAAGGTGTAGCCTTAACATGAGTGTTAGCAGGCATCAGCAGCAGCCGTTAATTGGGAGTTGGCACTAAGTAAATAATATTGTCTGGAGGACTTTTAAGATGTATATATATATATATATGTTCAAGGGGTGTGTTTCTGAGCAGACTTGCTAGAAGTGCAAATTCCTGGGCCCTACCACAGACTTTCTGAATCAGAATCTTAACGAGTAGAGCTTCAAGAATCTGCCTGTTTAAAATATCCCTAGTTGATATTTATGTACAGTAAGATATGAGATCTACCAATGTAGGATTTTCACAGTGAAAACAAGCTTTGCATTTTCCTTAAGAGGAAACTGGAGTGGCCAACAGGCAGTGTAATTTAGAAATATAAGTATCTATGAAATTCAGAGTAACATACCCATAGCATCACTAGATGCCAGGTGTGACTCTAGACTCTTGTAGGCATATTGTCCTTTTTTAGTTCCCACAATACTGTTATGGAGGCAGGTGTTGTATTTTTCCATTGTAAAGATGGGTCAGTATGCTCAGAGAGGTTTGGGACTATCTGGAGATCACCCAGGCATTAAGTGACAGAATTGGGATTTAAACCACTACATCTTAGCTACCTCCATAGTGCCTACTCGGGTTTCGCTCTGCTGCCCAGCAGCGTCCTCATGCAACTTCCTCACTCATTAGTTGCTATGGCCTTAGGAAATCAAGTTCTTCTTATCAATAACACAAGGAATACCTCATTAGGGGAAAACTACTGATGCTAACATTGCACAATATACCCAAACCCCTTCTTTTGAAACACCTCTATCCTTATTAGCATAACTGTGTGAAGGTCAAATGGGTGTGTGTTCAGTTAGGTGTGCAGAAAACTTAACACTACATTAAAGACATTGAACTTAACCTACATTCAGTTTATGAAGTTCTGGGAAACCAGAAAGGCAGTGTAAAGGTTATGTGCATGAAGGATGACGTCAGAACTGCCCACCCAAACTTTCCAAACCCTATCAAACTTATAGTAAAGCATTAGCTTGCAATACCTATAGTGGATGAAGACAGGGTTCTGGAGCCAGATTTTCTAGGTATAAATATGCTTTGTCTCCCAAGGAGCTTTGTGACATCAGGCAGGTTGCTTATACTTCCTGAGCCTTAGTTTCCCAATCTGTAAAATGGGAATAATGGCAGAATCATTCTTAAGGGGTTGTTGTGAAGATTAGTTGAGATGGTTCATGAAGAACTTTCAGGGCAGTGCCTGACGCATGCTAGCATTTTCCATAAGTCTTAGTCATATTAATAAAAATTCAAGTTCAGTGTCTTGACATAGTAGACCCTCAAAGATGTTTCTTAAACATTAGGTTATATCATCTTTGTTCCTCTATTTCAGGGGCACAGTGTCCTTTGATAGCTTCCATTTCTTTCTCTTAATCTGTTTAAAGACTGACCTGATATTAATCATTTTACTAAATGGAGATTCTTTTTTTAGAACCTGCAGAGATCCTGCCCTATTCTTAGGGAGTGCTGGATTTTTGGGGATGGGAGAGCAGTTTGGGGGAAGGAAGTGAAGAAGGCAAGTGGAGGATTCTCTCAGTCATAGTTCTAAAACGTCAGCGTGCACTATCCCCTCTGTCACTTTCTCTGTAAGCCTTGCTTTTACCTTGGTATTCGCTTTCTGCTTAAAGACCCCCAGATGCTGCGAATCACTTTCTTTTGTCTTCTACTCTCCACTTGCGCTTGCCCAGGGTTTCAACTCACCCTGAGTCAGCCGCCTGCCCTCCCCAGCCCCCTCTCTTTAGCCCATGCACACTGCTCTTTTCTTGGAAGGGAGGAGGTGTCCTTCTTTAACAGGGAAACGTTCAAAGCCAGGGCATAAATAATTGATTCAGCCAAGGCAATTAAATTAACACTGACTTAGAGCCAAAAATTATGTAGGTGGAAATTAGGAACTTTTGAACACGTTTTTTTTTTTTCTTTCCTTTGAAAAATAGAAACTTGAGCAAAGATGCTCAGAATCCACATAGGGAGCCTGTTCACCACCCCGTTCCCAACCACTTCTGACACTCCTTCCTCAGCACCCCCGAAGCAAGCCAGCACCAAAAGAATAAGAAGTAAGAATGTTGGTGTGTGCCTGTGTGGGTGTGGTGTTTGTACATATACGTAACATAAATCTTTTCAATGTTCAATAAATTACTAAAAATCAAGTGATTTTTTTTTCTTTAAACTCTCTGAATAAGTTTAGCTTTGTGTTAGTAGGTTTTGTTGTATTAGAGAATTTTTTTTTTCCAAGAATGAGTAGCAGACTGCAATAAATCACTATCACAGGATAGGTGGGTCATGGGGATGGTAGCACAGCACGGAGAATACAGTAAATGACTCTGTAACATCTCACTACGTTGATGGACAGTGACAACACTGGAGGGGGTGAGCACTTGATAATATGGGTGAATGTTGAACCACTGTGCTGGGTATTCAAAACCATCATAAGATTGTATATCACGGATACTTTAATAAAAAAAAAAAGAATGAGTAGTGAACTATTTTAGAAGCTTAAAATTAGGTGGTGAAATTGGCATCTGTAATATTTGGTATCTTTGGATTATTTTCTTCTGTGACTGCTATTCTGAGAGAAAAAAAATCATTTGTTCTTTCACATTCATGATAGTTCTAAGTGTAGTCAGCCTGGGACTAAATAAAAGATTTCTAACTTCTCCAGAATTCCTGTTTATATGTACTGTATGAGAAGGTTTCTTGAGGGACTTTTATTTTCTGATTCTTTATCAATTTTATTTCTCCATGTATTACATGGTGCATTACTGCTGTTATTATTGTTTATCTCTACATCAGCACTGAAGACAGCATTGCATTTTCCTTTCATAGATTTCTTTTTTGTCTACCATGAACAACATCAAAGTTTCAATATTTATGGTAGGACTCATTTTAAAAGGTATTTTTCTTTTCTTCCTAACCACTTCTAATACAAAATACTGTAAGAGAACAATATGAGAAAGTTAAGATAATATTTGTCTTTATTGGTGTTTTCATGCTGTTTTCCAGTTGATTTATGTCATTAGTTAATGCCAAAATGTGAGACCTGATAAAATAATAATGCAAAATGCTGTATGCTTGCTTGGTTTTTATTGTATCAATTTGTATTGAAAATGCATAAAATATTTAAAAAATAATAATGCAAAAATTAATTAGGTCTGATGAACACTGGGGTGTCCATCTTGACAGTTCTTGAGTAACTGTGTTTTGGTTCTGGGGAGAATGCACTGTTGATTTGGAAGAAATGAGGACTTGGTTGGAGGGAGACTAAAATATCAACTGTCACCTCTCACCCCCAAGTGTTTTAATTTTCTTCAAGAATCCCACAGAGGTTTTATGGGTTGTCAAAGTGCTTGTTACTAGGCAGGGATTAGTCAACAAATATTTATTACAGACAATTTACCAAGGGTTTTTCACCTGCATTATTCAGTATCATCCTCACACAGCTCTGGGAAGGAGAAACTAAACCTCACTTTGAAATGACTAACCTCATAGCTAGTTAACAACAGAGACTGATTCCAAATTCTGAAATGCAGTTTCCTACTGAGTGGCCGGTCTTGTGCTAAATGTTTCATGAATATTCTCTATGATTCTCACACCAGTTCTGCAAGGTGGTATAGCTGTCTTATTTAGCAATGATCGGATTAACGTTTAGTGGGGCCGAGAGGCAGGTCTGTGGTATGAGGACTGGAAAAGAGACACGCATGGTCTCAAGACTGCACTGAGACTCCAGGCTGCCTCAGTGTCTGGTCCACTGGCTTCCCAAAGAAACCACACCATGTATTACCCATGTTTAATTCTTCCAAGCAGCCATTATATACCAACATTTCTCAGATCAACAGTAAGAAGTATTAAAGGCATGTGAGGTAACTTCTGTCCTTTCATACAGGGTAAAGAGGAACCAGATTGGGATCTCCTGTTAAAATTTATTTTTGCCTATAAAGAAATGCTAATGGAGAAGTTCTGTCTAGATCTACATGGTAAGACATATTAGTGAGCATCTGTGATGGTACATTGTCTCAGCTAAGGCAAAAGAAACAGACTTAAGCTATGAAAGGAGAATGCAGATTAGCAATTACCACCATTTATCCAGCTTCTGCAGGGTCCAGGTGACAGCAATGGAAGGCTACACGAAGAATGTAAGACAAAATCCTTATTGTGGACTTACAGACCAGCCGAGCAGACAAATCCACGAGTGTGCTCACTGCCTGTGTTGTATACTACAAGAGGAATCCTGCTCTTATTTTATATTTGCCATCTCCTTGGTGCAATAGTAGCTCCATGATTGTATTGAACATCTATAATTAGGGAATTTTAAATAACCAGAAAATACCTCTGCTTCCAGCCAATATAGAGTAACAGAGATCAGATTTATGCTCCCACCTGAAACCAAATAAGCCAGACAACAATGAAGGGCAATGAGCCCTAAGAGATAGGAAACAAACGAGGTGAGTTCTGTGATTGCTTCACTAACTGTACGGAGAAATTTCCAGGCTACTGCTCAGAAAAGAGGAACCCAGACTGCGCCTGGCAGACTCCCCTAATTGAAAAGACAGCTGTGGGTCAAGGGAGACCAAAGCAGCTGGAGTCATAGGACAGAGTATTTGAGAAAGAACCACAGAGATCTGCAAAGGGTCCTCCTGGAGTATTTTGCTGAGTACTGTTCATTGCATGCATAAGAAGAAACTACTCACAACTAGAGAAAAGGCTGTCTGAAAGAATCAGAAGAAAAATGCCTTGCACACCCACAGGGCTAGGTGCCTATTCCCACCAGCCAGACTGGAAAACATTATAATTCATGGGGTATCCGTAGATTACTCAGAAGGGAAAAATTAGCCCTATACTAAACAAAGCTCTGATCTCAACTAACAAATATTAATAGCAAGACCTGAAAAGATCAGACTGTTTGCATGTGTCTTAACTTCATCCCAGAACAAAGCTCAAGAATATTTAATATTTATAAGAATATAAAATACCCAGCATCCAACAAGGGAAAACTCACAGTCTGGCATCCTGTCAAAGATCACCAAGTATGCAAAGAAGCAGGAAAATATGACCACTAGTGAGTAGAGAAGTCAATGAATCAAAACCAATTGAGACCTCACATGTTATAACAGACAATGACATTAAAACAAATTTTTATGGTCATATTTCATATGTTAAAAAATGTCAGGTTAATTAACCCTATCAATTGTTGGTGTGGATATGGAGGAACAGATAATTTTATACACTGCTGATAAGAGTGTAAAATGGTACAATCATTTTGGAAGTGTTTGCAGTTGCTTAAAAAGTTAAACACACACTTCCCATATATTTAACCAAGAAAAGAAAACACCTATCTGTGCAAAGACTAGTATACAAATGTTCATAGCAGGATTATCTATAATAGTAAGTTATTTGGAAACAATCCAAATGTCCATCAACAGGTAAATGGGTAAACAAGTTGTGGTATGTCCACATAATGGACTACTACTCATCAAAGAATAGGAATAAACTATTGGTATATAGAACAAAATGGATAAATCTCAAAATAGTTTTGCTGAATGAAAGAAGTCAAAACAAAAAGAGAGTACATAATGTTTGATTCTATACCGCATATCATGCATCCATTTATGTAAAACTTTAGAAATTTCAAACTAATCTATAATGATAGAAATCAGATTAGTGGTTGTCTGAAGCCAGAGTGAGGATTATAACAGGGCATATGGAAACTTCTTGGGGTAACTAACTTGATTGTGATTATGGTTTCATGGGTGTAGATATATACCAAAACATCGTTATGAATTTTAACTATGTGTACTTTATTATATGTCAAATATACCTCAATAAAGCCATTAAAAAACTTCAAGGATAAAAGCATAAATAAAGCTAAAAGAAAAACAGGAAAGTAATCATTTGGAAAAAAATCAGTATTTCTAGCTCTTTAGCACTTTATAAGCTCAGTCATATTTTTCCACTTGAGAATCTTGTCCTCCTCTTAAAATTCCTTTTTGCCATGTTTTGCACTTACAAGAGTGCCTTAATGACCTTCAGTGTGCCTGGCCCTATATAAGGTCCTCCAGATATGTGACATTTGCTTTAATTTTCTTTAATTTTCTGTATTGTGGTTCTCATTGATGATGGTTATTCTTCCTCTCCTTTCTAGAAATTATTTAGTCCTGGCCTATGCCATTTCTTCTTTCCTTTAGAATTGCATATTGGAAAAAACAACAAAACAAAATAAAAAACACCACCAGTGAAATATTTATATTATAAGCCTCTAGATTTTGAGGTGATTTCTGATGTTTGGATGTATGTATTATATTGGGTATATTCAATATATATTCATTATTAAAGTCATTGCTCATATTAATTAGCAGATGGAGGTCAAGAACTCTAAATTCATTCCCTGAGGGCAAGAAAAGACCAATGAGAAACCGTGTAGAAATATAGATTGGCTTGAGAAAGCCTTCAGGTATGCAGGAAAACAAATATTACTGTGTTTTTTTTAATTATTAAACCAATAAGAACATAAAGCAATGATTTTCAAATCTGGCTACATAATGAGCTAATTTAGGAAGATTAAAAAAACATACCCATGCCTGAGCTCCAACCTATACTAATAGACTCAGAATCTTTGGGGGTGGGGCTCTGTAATTACAAATCTCTCCAGATGATTGTAATTGTGCTGTGAGGCTTTCAAGAACCTCGAGTATAGTTTACAGATCACAGGTGTTGGTCTAGAAAGATTGTCCTCTGCCACTTTCAACCTGAATGGCCCCACGTGAGTTTTATGAAGGTGGTGCTCAACTTTGCCCAGTGGAGTCACCTGCAGAGTTTTAGGAACTACTGATGACTAGGTCCCCCCCACAGAGATTCTGATTCCAGAGGCATGAGGTGCAGCCTGGACGTGGTGGTGCTAGTAAGAAGCTACTAAGTTGAATGTGAGTTGCAGCCAAAGTGATGGGTCACTGTTCTGAGATGACCTTCCTCATCTATGCTGTGGGGATAACACTTCATAGCTTTTGGGTGGGTATGTGATGCTTTAATGAAATAACATGTGTTCAGCTCTTAATGTAGCTGTTTGGCTTATCGTGAGCAGTTGATAAAAAGTAGTCTTCGGGTTTGTGTTTTCTGAAATCCCTGAACTCTGGAAAAGTGGTATCCATACAAGAGAACTCCACATCATGAAGATTTTGCCAAATTCAGGAAAAGTAGGATATTTTTAAAAAGACACTAAAGCCCTGAAGGACTATATGAAGGGATGTTATTTTACATAAAATAAGGCTGAGGCATAATGAGGCTTTGCTAGTTTTAGAGGCATGTTTTATCTGTTTGAGGAAGAAATATATCTTCTGAGAAAAGTATTGGCTTGAAATGGAGTGAATACAGGGGCTGAAGGAGCCTAGTGGGCTTTACCCATGCTGAAGAAGCTGGTCGAAATGGGTTAATTGAGGGAAAAACCTGATTGTTTTGAAAGTTAGTCTTTCTGTTGGTCAGTGATTTTATTTTGGCTGTTAAATTTGATGTTTTCCTATTGCGAGAGAAAAGTCACTAGAGGCTGAAAGACAAATAGTGCCTCCTAAGTGACCAAACTTGAGCACATAAATAAGAGCTGGTGCCAAGACTTCCTGGGACTGATTCGAGTTGGCTGCTCTAAAACTCTGTAATATAAGTAGCCCTATGCCATTAGCTGCGCGCTATTATCCCATCACCATTTATGGACCAGGACCTTTACCACTACTGCATCCATCCCTGCCCCACAGCCTCTCCACTTCAGCCTCTTCGACAGGTAAGGTGTAAGCTTCTCAAGATATTATTTTATTATGAGTCTCCTGAGATCCTCCATTAGCTTCCAGTCCCATCAAAATAAACGTTCCTTCTTGGGGAACCTCCTCACTCCTTATCTAATTGCCCTGCTTTCCAGGAGAATCAAATCCAGCCTGACACACTTACTTGTTACCATCTGTGTAAACCTTTTCCTCTCCCATCTGCGAAGGCTCCTAGTGTCTCCTGAGCCCATACTCTGTTCAGTCCTGGTGTCAGGCATGGTGTCATTATCCTCATGTGGCTAAGGAGAAACTCGAAGATCAGAGATATTAAGTAATTTGGCTAAGGGCACACTACTAATAAGAGGTAGGACTACAGTTTATACCTAGGTTCAATTCTGAAGCCACTGCTGGTACATAACACGCTGTGGGGTTCTCCTCACCAGCTAGCATGACTTAAATTCTTTTAAACACTGTTAGGAATTTATTTCATGTTGCCCTGATAAATCTCCCTGATTCTGGCTATCATAACAAGTATAGGTGAGATAACTTCCTTTAGTCTAGCTTCCTAGTTCTCTAACTATATTCATAGAGCTTGGTAAAGATCTTATAGCAAAAATGTCAGCTAGCCTAAGAGCAGTGTGTTATTAGTAAATATCAGGTGGCTTCCAGAATCCAGTCAAATCAGTGTAATCAGAGACTATTATGGGTTCTATGAATGCTTAGCGTCTGAGTGATGAATGGTCTCTGCCTTCATGGGGTTTAAAATCTAATGGTAATGAAAATATGTTGAAAATAACTGTAAAGATAATTTCCCTTAATTCTTTATCAGTTGAGTTGCTGGAATTATTCAGAGTGTGCGATTTACCCAGAGTGTGCCATTCACATTCACAGAACAGGGACAGGGGGCTAATTTAATTGGACTTTCTCCAGTGGGGAACGGGCGCCGCAGTGGGAATGGGTGACTTGCTTCCAGTCTTCTAGTGGGGTCAGGTGGACTCACTGCTCGCTGGCCAGCTGTGCAGTAAGGCTGATGCCCTGTGAGCTCGGCAGTGTCCCCTTTGTGAGGCAGACCCTTATAAGGGTGAAATTTTACTCTTAGGAGTGTTTATTGAGAATTGATGGACTTCTTGGGAATTTCCCCATGTTTGATAATTAGGAGAAAAGGACACATGATAATTAGGAGAAGGGATAACCTGCCTTCCTCGACATTGATGTTGGTTATATGGCCCTTTCAGTTACGGAGTCCCTAAATCCATGCTTTGTTTAGGATTGGAAATTAACCACACCCATAGGGAAACATTAAATGAAAGGTTTGAATATTTCTGTGCATTAAAAATTGTTTCTTCTGCGAACCAGTGAAAACATGAGTTATTCCTGTCTGTTTGAATTCTCAGATGATAGGGTAAGGACAAAAATAAAAATAAAAATAAGGGCCTTAATTTTCCCTGCTGAAAAATAAGGGAGAAGATCCCCACCTTTATCTTTTACTTAAGAAAACTTGCCATTCTGAGTATTTTCTCCTCTCATTGAAATATATAGAAATCCTTTTGAAGACTAGATTGGCAGATTGGCAGCTTTATGACCTGGGAAGGCCTTTCTCAAGAACCTAAGAGCCATCTCTCTGAAATGTAAACATCCAGGGAGACAGTGTCCTCATCTTCTAGCTACTGGAGATGGAGGCTAGGGCTGAACTTGCAAACGGTGGAATGCTCCAGCATGAAAAACTACTTCCTGGCATCAAGGAAGGATAAGTTTGTTTTTCCTCTGGATAAAACCAATTAGCTAACACAGATGGTCACCCCAATTCCCACATAAAGGTAGGACAGTTTGTGTGTGACAAATGGTACCATCAAGTCCTCTGAATTGAGGACTAGTTATTGCTGAGATATTACCTTGAGAATATGTCTGTAATGGGTTGAATCTGTTTGTCTCTATAAGAGGGGGTGGGGTGGGAATTTCTTGCTGTTTTTGTAATGTCTTAGCACATTGCCTATGATGACATCACCTTCTGGTTTAATGCTTATTCAATAATAAAAGTGTTTTCTTTCTCTACTACCTTTGTGGAGAGGATTTCTGAGTGCGGGGGGCGGATATTTTGTGTTTAATTATATTTCCCCAACATGTTTCTAGCCGATAGCCAATTACTGATATGCTTTGGTTTCCTGAAATCTCTTTTCAAACATTCCCAGGTGAGTCATTTCTGCTGGCTATTTTACATAACTTTGTGCTCTTAAAAGTAGAGTTTACATTTGAAGATTAGACTCTTCCACTTTAAGGATAATTCTAATCACTGTATTCTTGATATAGTTAATTTTTGGGTCTTTTAAAATGTTTTACCTACATTCTAAAAACAATCACTAAGAGATTTAAGGCCTTATTAAAGTTCTGTTGGTATATGTATTAGTTTTCTGGGGCTGCCATAATGAAGTACTGAGGGGTTTAAATAACAGAAATTCATTTTCTCACTGGTATGGAGGCTGGATGTCCAAGATCAAGGAGCTGGCAGGTTGGTTTCTCCCGAGGCCTCTCTCCTTGGTTTGCAGATGGCCACCTTCTCTCTGTGCTTTCATATGGCACCCCCTCTGTGCAAGTCTGTGTCCTAATCTTCTCTTTTCATAAGGACACCAGTCAAATTGGGTGAAGGTCCACCCTAATGACCTCACTTTAATTCAGTTACTTCTTTAAAGACCCTATAACCAAATACAGTTAAATTCTGAGGTACTGGCTGAGGCTTAGGACATTAACATATAAAAATCTGGCAGATACAATTCAGCACATAGTAGTGTACATATTCAAGTTGCTTTTCAAGTACATGCAAAAGGAGTTTGGGCCAAGTGTCTGGGAAATCAGAATGTGACTGTTACTTAGAATATATTTTATGGGATTACCATTAATCATTCTACTTGTCTTAGTCGCTAGAACCAACATCTCCAAATTTATATAACCTATGTTTTGTTCTTTTCTTTTTCCCTAAGAAAATAGCATTGCTTTTGCATAGCTATTCGTTCCTTCAAAGGAAGGACAGAGTGTTTGAGTGTTTTATGGAAAATGCATTCCAAGTCTTCTGAAAATGTACCCCAGGTCTTTTTTGTAGCCTGAAGTTGGCATAGTACATTACCTCTTAAAGAGGGCAGAATAAAATGTCTTTATTATCAGTTCCACCTTAAATCACATGCATGTGATTTAGCCCCCAAATGGTACTTATGGCCACTAAATAAAACTTGGTTCTCTAGATGTTCACTATGGTGTGTACGGGGGAGGAGATAACAGATGTACACATTTTCTGATATTTTTGTTTCCTTCTCATATACTTGCATCCACTAAGAAACCAGTGCTTCCCCCTAAGTACATTTTGGTGACCCGTGAAGTGACCTGCCACCTGGCCTGACCCTTGAGGAAGGAGAAGAATAAGAGGATGGAGAAACGTGGAAAGGGGGACATATTTTCTCCTCAGGCATTATATTTGTCTCCTATTAGATTTATTTTTGGCATGCAGAAGAGCACATCCATATGGGGAGCATTTTAAAATTGCTTGTGAAGAGCAGGCGTATTTCCAAGAGGAAATGTAACCTTGCCTTCATCTGGCATATTAGATCAATGCGCTGTAGAAGATCATGTTCAGCTATCTCATTTTTTTGGATGAGAATTAATGGCTCATTAGTCTTGATCATATCAATATTATAACACCACTTACATTTGATAGAAAAGGGAAGAAGGCTGATGGATGCACTTATTCTCTTGCACTCTTAGTGAATAGAGCATGTGTCAGCCTCAGGGAAACCAGGAGCATCACAGAGGTGGCCCTTTTCAGACAGGCCTCATTTAGGGCAATTGTAGACTCTTTTTTTAAGAGGCTCTTGGAAGAGTTAAAAGGTTCTAAAGGTTTGGGTCCCTTGGGATATATATCAGTGTTTTTCCCCACTGTAGGCGGCAGGCCAGCGTGGGGGAACCAGACACCCTGAGCACTTCTTTGGCCAAATGTTGGACCATATGTTGGAAACTGGAAAAATAGACATTAGTAATCATCTCTTGACCATCTCTCCCACGAGATATTCCTTCTACAAAGGACAGTATATTTCTGCAGGGCTCAGAGAGACAGCAGGTTGACTCTTTTCAAATAAAAATATCGCCAGACATAAGATGATATTATTTAAGATACGCCCCCTTTTCCAAGCCTCAAATTATGCCAAAAGAAACAGTAACCAAGTGCGCTGTAAAATTAAAGCAAAACAAAACAAAGTAAAACAAAAACTACCCTCGGGGAAGGAAAGCCCAGACCAGGAGCCTGGCTGCATTATTGACCTTGTCACTGGCTAACTGTGTGATGGTGGGGAGTGAGTATTTGCTACTTTTTGCCTGCATAGCACCGTTTCCTTTGGGAACTGTCCCCCAGCCCCAGCCCTGCTCCTGACTTGGGTGCACACCTGTGGTGCAGGATTTATATTTTATCTCCTTGGCCACAGGGGTTGACTCATGGAGGCATACATGGCCAAGCCAGTACAATTAAGGACTTCCTCGAGATTCTGCTGGAACTGTCATAAAAGAGGCACTTGTTTTTCACTGGGATTAGGAATTGAAAGACTAATGGAAACGAATAGCTGCCTGTCTCTTTGTTTACCACAAAAAGGCACCTCACAGGAAAGCAGCCTGGGAAACACCCAGAGAGATGGAGAGCTGGGGATACATTTGAATCCCTCCGTCCCACTAGGCTGGAGATGGTCACTCTTGGAATTCTTTTCATGCTAAATAATATATCCCCCTGGTTTTAGCTGGGACATTGCCACTTGGAAACAGAGTATGTACACTTTATACAATTGATCCTTGAACAATGCAGGGGTTGGGGCCTGACTCCCGACACAGTTGAAATGCTGTGCATATCTTTTGACTCCCCCCAAACTTGACTGCTAATACCCTACTGTTGCCAGGGAGCCTTACTGATGAACACATATTTTGTATGTTTTATGTATTATATACTATATTCTTACAATAAACTAAGCTAGAGGAAAAAAAAGATGCTTTTTCAAGCTGTCACAAATCTCAAAAAAATTTTCCAATAAATTCACTGAGAAAAATGTGTGCGTAAGTGGACCCACACAGTTCCAACATGTATTGTTTAAGGGTCAACTGTGTCATTAGATTCACCGCCTGAGCTCCCCTTTTCTCATCTGTGAAGGAACATAGTCAATTTAGTTGGTTCCTATGTGTGTTTCCATTTCCATTTCTGAGTTTTTGACAACTCTAAATCTTTTGACACGTTTTACATACTAATTTGTTGTGATAATATTTATCCTCACAGACATGATAATCTCCAAAATTTCTCCCAAAAATTTCCTCCAGTTACTTGGAATTTATGATGATTTTCCTTGGGATTAAATTTACCTTGTATTAACAATGAAGGAAGTGTTTGATGAGAAAATTGTTAGTATAAACAAGATCAGAGAGTACCATTTAAAACCCTTTTAAGAATACAAACAACTTTTAGAAGAGAGGAAGACATGAAAATCTAGCATCTATTCATTAAAGCATGCCTAAGTGTTAAATATAGCCATTGCATCTACTTGTAAGCAATAAAACTAAATATTTTTCTAAAAACATAATTAATAATTAAGACTGGGCAATCCCATCAATTATTTCAATTCTCTACACGAATCAACAGTAGAGTCAAAGTTCCATTATGAAAATGTCCTTAACAAAATCTCTTTTTCTCACTTCAATGGAGTGACTGTAAGATAACAAAGGGAAAAATTGGAGTAGAGAGCAATTTGCTTTAGAAAGAGGCATTCAAGAACTTGGGGGTGATGGTAAAGATTAACCAGCGTGATTTACAAAAAAACAGAACTAAAGGCCAGTGTTTTGAGTTCAGGTTTCTTTCATTGTTCCTGACCCAGATTTATTAGCCTTAGGCAAGAACAAGACTGAATTAAGAAGGCGCCAATAAATATGCTTTCTCCTCTTACCCTTTGGAGAGGCTCACAAAATTTTACTAACCTAATTATTAAATGGAATCCAGTGTAAATGGAAACGTCTTTTTGAAGCTCTGAAAATAAGACCTCTCTCTACAGAACAGGCTCAAAAGTACGGGAGCACTTAGCATTCGTAGCATGGGAAAGTGATTAATTAGCTCACTTAGCATCCTTTCATGGTATGTGAGTGTTGATTGTAAAATGAGGCCACAGAGCATGAATACAGGGAAAACGATGTCTTGGGAACACAGTAGGAGGTTTAGAACTCAGGGCTCATGACTAGGCTATGGCAGAGTCCCTAATGCTTCTCTGCTGGGACTGCCAGCTCTTGGGGAGGGGCCTCTCCTTCCCTCCCTTCGCGTCCTGGGGGTGCTTGCTTTTCTGCACAGCATATGTGGTGCCCTGAGACTGCTTTACTGAGGCTGGGAAGGAGGGCCTTGCTTTAGCTGTGGGGTGTCTAATGTATCGTCAGGAGCCAGAGGGGCAAGATAATCTATTTTCTAAAGCAGAAGTGACTTAGGAAATCCCTGATGGGGACGCTCATCTCTGACTGTTTTGGAAAGTGTTTTCCAATGCTCATTTCTATGAGTAGATTCTGCAGCTTGAATGCCTTTGCTAAAGATATCATAGGTGTAGTGCCTGAGGAGTGAATGGATACTTGGGTTATCCACTTTGAGTGGCTCTGACTAAGCAAACTTAGAGAAAAGTACCCTGTTCGATTCCTAACAACATATGGGGTAGGCTTCCTCTTCACATGCAGAGCATGAATTCATCCAACAAGCATTTGTTGAATTCCTGTGGGTTATTAGCCTTGTGTTGGCCAGTAGGTGAACTTTGCTCTGCATCAGAATCACCTGGGAGCTTATTAAATTACCAATTTCTAGTCCCGCCCAACCCCAAATGATAATTTAGCAAATCTGGAGCAGAGTTTAGGAATCTGGTTTCCACTTGAGGGGTTCATAAAAATCTTTGGTTCCCTAATTCCATTTTCTAAGGGCTGTGAGGACAGTACATATTCCTAGCTGAGAATCCCTAAGTTATTGTGAGTGAGGGCTAGCTGAGGTCCGGTGGCCCACACAGGTGACAAATGATGGTGAAACCTCACCAAAGACCAGACAGAATGCTACTGCCCAAGACTCACAGCCACAGGAAATTTAGAGTATTATAGGCTGGATTTAGACGTGAAGGAATTTTATAAAGGGTTTTAAAAGTAACCTGGACTTTAAAGAAAATCAAGTCTGATCCAACCATTCCACTTTTTTTAGATGAGGCAAGTGAGGTCCAGAGAGGTTAAATGACTGGCCTAAAATCACTCAGCTAGGGGTTGAGGGCAAGGACTAGAAGCAGAGGCTTCTAACTGTATCTACAAGCCGCCTTTGAGATTCTGCCCTGTATGCAGTAGAAGCAGGTACACAGAAAAGCATCCTGTTAAAAATGACATGGCCGAAGATGGCTAAATATTAATGCCCTTTCTAGATTTGGGTTGACAAAGTAGAGGATGATGTGTCAGTCATTTCTAGTGATAGGCAAAGAATATTCCATATGGGAGGAAGGATCTTCCAAAATTCTAATCTATACATTTTCATCACTGGCTTAAATGTACATAGACAATTCTATATTAACTAAGAATTACTGAGCATGAATTACATGCTTAGCTTTTTACATAAATTAACTCATCTAATCTTATCACAAATGAAAAGGACCCTGCAAGGCAGATAGTATCATTGCTCATTGACAGATGAGAAAACTGAGACACATAAGGATTAAGAAACATGCCCAAGTTTGCACAGCTGGTAAGGGTTGAAATGTGGGTGCAAATCAAGGCCATCTGTCCCCCCAGCCCTCTCTAGATCACCACTCTACACAGAAGCCTATAAATCTGCACATGATGGCTCCACACTTGGAGAGGTGGCAAATCACTGGATATAGGATTAGGACTTTGAAATGTCCTGGTGGATGGAAACTAATGCTGTCATTTAACAGGGATTAATGTAAAGTTCCACACTTAGGTTGAAAAATCAGTTGCGTGCATATAAGGATGATAGCAAGACCTGGCTTAAATACAGTTCATATGAAAAAGACTTAGGGCTTCAGCTGACTTGGCTCTCGTATGAACACCAGACCTGAAGTGGCTGTCAAAAAGCGTATGCAATTAGGTGTGTTAGATCATAATTGGAGCTAATTGGAAAAATTAATAAATCAGGTTTTTGGGTTTTTTTTTTTAAGGAAACATAAACCAATAAATTGAGTTCAAAGGTGAAAGTCTCATGGAGCAAAGTGGAAATTTGTGGGTTTGGTAGCCCAGCGTATGTTCCCTCATATTCTTTCTGTCTTTCTTTATTCCTCTCTCTTGATAACACTACTTAATGTTCTTTCATGGAACCGTCACCCCATTCTCTGTGGTCCTGGCAGAAACATAAATCATAGTGTCCTTGTGCCCCACCTCCCATACTTGGGCCTTGGACAAGGGATGAGAGTATGTCCCAAATGAGACCCTACACCATCTTTTGAGGATTTTTGTCTTGAACAGAGTGATACATGAGAAAACATGGTTGGAGCAGGAAAATTCTGGCAGCAGCATCTGCCGGAGACTGTCTGTGTGCCACTTGCCAAGATTCCTTAATGCTGCCCTGGGCCCTGTGTTTCATGATGCTGACAGCTCAGTCTCAACCCAGGTACATTTGCATGGATCATTCCTCATGATCACTCAGCCCATTCATTCAAATTAGATTGCCACCCAGGGTACCATACTGCATACACTGGCTTCTCTTTCTCTTCCTTCACTTTCTTCTCACCCTTGTCCTCCTCCCTCTTTTCTTCTTTCTTCTTCTTTAGGGAAACACTAGGTTTCAACCTTGTGCATAGGAGTGAGTATGAACATAGTAGGTAACGTCCTGGCAAATGAAATTGTGTGTCTGAACTGTTTTAGATACGGGAGATTTTATGTCTGGCACCAGATGGGTGATGGATCCAGCAAGGAAAGGGTAATTCAGGTGCTTATCAAGGAAAGAAGGAAACAGCAAGGCGAGCATAGGACTTTGATAAGAAAACCCCTCGTTCCCTCATTGTGGTGAAAGAACCAGGAAAAGAGGTAAAATTACAAAAAGACGGGAAGAGGATGATGAGGATAATGAAGTGTGGTTTTTGCATTTATCAAACACTTTAACAGATTTTCTTTCTTGCTCCTTTAGAACACTTTAAGGCTGGTGTCATTATCCCCAGTTTTAGGCAAACATCCCCAAGTCTGGAAAATGTGACTTGCTCACAGCCACGGTGACACGGCCAGATTGCCCAGTCCAGTCTTGTGGTCCTCTCACCATCTCCTCCCTTCCGCATAATTCTCTCCCCACCACTCCTTCTGGCTGTGAAAACTCCCAGTTTCCTTTTCCTTCTTTGAGCATGCACTGTGCCTCCCGTTTTGTTTAGAACCAATTGCAAAACTCACCTTTGACTCCTAAGACAAATGCCCTTAACCATGTTGGGCCTATTCTTCCTCTCTCCCACTCTTGCTTTCCAGTCAATGTCTCCTGGGCTTGGTTTGGTATTCTTGTAGATTTACTGGGTGAAAAACCTGAAGGGCTTATAAGCTGCACCCCTTGTCGGTCACTAAGAGCCTTCTCAGATAGCCAAATGCAGATGGTGGTGTCCTGGCCAGGTCTGGGGCAGTCAGACATGAAATCAAAGTATGGTACCATGTTCCTGTGAAGGCTGGAAGAAAGGAAACCTCTCTTAGTGTCAGCTAGAGATTTTTCTGAAAGCTGAAGGTCCAAGAAAAGAAACTGTGTTCTGAGTGGAGTGTAAGTACCTGATTCCCGCTGTGAACAGTGATATGTGGTTGTTTTATAAATTAGCCGCATTTGAATTCTAAATCACTATAGGTACAGCAGAGCCTTTGATATAAGACTCAGATTATTTTTCAACAAATGAAATAATTGCTCAGCATTGGTGAGTTGGTGGGAGGGGGAAGGGAGAAAAGTCTTGTTTTTGAGGAACTATACCTGCTTCCCAGATAGTATTCTGAATACCTGACAGTACAAAATAATGGTATTGATCAGATGAATAAATCTGATCCCAGCTATTTTATGTCAAATTGGTAGAAGACAAATTTTCATGCAAGTATGCAGAAAAGTAATAAAACTGCTAAAGGAACAAATTTAATGGTTTCTAAGCCTATATATATTTCTAATAATTGTTTATACTTTTAATTTAATACTATTATTTCTAGCAGGAAGCTTGTTTCAAGTTGTGTTGAGATTGGAATAAAACTGAAGAATCAAGAGTTTTCCCCGCAGTTTCCAAGGGAATTCAACATGGCTTGCTATAATTTTATCATGTTCATGTCTTTGTCTCAAAGATTTTTTTGTAAATAAAATTTGAATAGACTTCCTTAGCTTCTCAGGGATATGGGAAGTGAAAAAGGGAGGAAGAATAGATCTTAGAAGATTTTCCTGTAAATTATTTTTTGGCTTATTATCAAAGGCATCTCTGCAAACATAATTTATATATATACATTTTAGCTCTAATTTAAGAAGTTAAAATTTGTCAAACCTTAACCTGATGGTATTTTCAAAAATCAAACCAGGGGCTGAGAGCATCAGTAGAGTCTCTAGGAAGAGTTAAATGAGATAATCACTGCTGGCTGTTCTTTGGTTCTGAGAAATTCGTAGGGGCTTGGCCAGCTGCCCCATCACACCTTCTAGTTCAATATCAGTTCTGCAGACCCTCAGACTTAAAAGTCCAGAATTAAGCTTTACAAAGCCAGTTTTCAATCTATTGGCAAGCCCGTGTGGAAGACTCCTGCTGCCCTTTGCTCAGGTTCTGCCTCTTCTGGGGATATGTAAAACTCTCTGCCCCTGGCGCTGCCGAGTCGGCACTTTCCAGGAGCACTTAGAGGGGATGGCACCCCCACCTCTCCATCAACGGCAACCGGAAGCCCTAACTGTTGGTAATGACATATGGGGACCAAAGGGGGCCGTGAGAACGGGTCTCAGGAAATACTTTCCCTGAGCACGTCAATATGACCGTGAGGTTGTCTTCCAGAATGAGTGGTAAAGCCCTGTCACCGGGGTTCTGCCCGCTTGTGCTATTAATACTGCCGCTGCTCTTGGCTCTGCGCGTTCATCAAGCGCGACTAGTGCATTAGGCTCCGGGTGGAGCAGACTTAGACAGAATGTCTGCGAGAGAAGCACTCCAAAATGTTCCGCAGGAAACAGCCCCGCTGACAGGGAGAGAGGAATAGATGGTCTCCTTCTCGAGGCTCTGTTGCTATTATAAATTAGATGCCTACTTAAAAAATGAGCCAAGTATAAATAATTTAAAACAAATCAAAGGCCTTTATTACCACCATTGTACCCAGGCCTTTGAAGATAACTCGTCTACCAGGCACATTTATGGATGCTTGCTCTGCTTTGCTCTCCTCTATGTCTCCCTTAATTATTCGTATACTAAGAAAAACGAAACAAAACAAAGAAACCAACAATAACCACCTCAGTATGGTACCCAGTCTAATGTCACTTGCAAGTCCCAAACTCCAAGGGAGCAGAGTGCTTTCTTGAGACAATCCGCATCCACGCCCCAGCCTAAATCTGCCTGGGCCCTCCCGAAAGGAATGAAGAGCTTTAAAACCAGTGGAAGATCCCAGGACAAAACCATGGGGATGCTCTGGGAACCATTTAAAAGCAAACAGACATTCACTCAGCTTCTCCCATCCTGCTTGTTACTGCTTCCAGCTCTGGTAGAGATGTAACTCCATCTACCTTCTTTCCTCTCTTCTTGTAGTGACCAAGGCCTGATGACCATAAACTTGACTATCCTTTTGTTGATCACACTTTGTTACTTACCCACTTAATCATGTTTAACTTATGTTTGTATATGTGGAAAGGGATCTGACCCCTTTATAAAGTAAATGCAAAGATAATCTGTCACACACAGATGGAATTCAATGAAAAATTCATAAAAACTGGAGCAAAACCACAGACTCTGATGCATTAAAATATTTCAGAAGCTTCAGTAAGAAAGTGAGAATGGAAAACTGGAAGTAAGAGTGTGTAGAAGTCATGAAAAACTCTGTAAAACCTACTGCCCTGAAAGAAAAAGAGGAAATAATTAAGGAAGGTATATTTGAGAGCTTTGGCTTAGGCGAAATGCCCTAAGTTAGTTCCCAAACTTGGCTGCACTTCCTAGCACTTGGGGATCTTATAAAAAATGCAGGTTTTCTGGATTCACACTGGGAGTTTCTGCATCAGGAAATCTGAGGTGAAGCTCAGGAATAGGTACCTTGGGATTCATTGCTCAAGAAGCAATCAGATTGGTAGTTTACACTTACACTTTAGCTACTTACCCTGAAATAAGCTAGACAGACCAGGACTAGAGACTGTAATTAGCCAGCTGCCTGAGAGTAATTCCAGCAATGATTAGAAATTGAGATTTATGGCAATTTTTGAGAATTATGGTTAAAGAGTATGGAAAATGACATTGTATATTTACTAAAAACAGTTGATTTGATAGTTCTATCACCATAACAAGGATCTCCCCATAACCCCCTGAAAGCAGTTTTCTGTAATATATGTGTCTGAAGAATCTCATCCTCTAAGTCAAGATGAAATCTCAGCCAACATGGAAAACAGAACAGACAACACCTTCTAGAAAGCAGATCTCAAACTTTTCAAGATCTCTCTGCATTCTCAAAACTTATCAAGGATCCCAAAAAGCTTTTTTTTTTGATGTGCTAATCTATTGCTATTAACCACATTAGAAATTAAAACTGAGAACTTTTAAAATATCTTAATTAAATTAAAAATAGCAGTGTGAACCCATAACACATTAGCATAAATAACATTTTTTTTTGGAAAAATACTTTTATCTTCCAAAACAAAAAAAAATTGTGAAGAGTAGTGTTATATTGCATTTTAGAACTATTTTTCAATGTCTGGCTTTATAAATGTCAGTTGGATTTTCATATCTGCTTTGAACTCAGTGTGTTGCATCAGGAATTTTACACTGAAGCATAAAAAGGAAATCCAGCCTCACATGGATACATGATTGGAAAACGGAGGTCTTTGTGGGCCCAGGAAAGTGTCCCAGGGACTTGGGCTCCTTGGACGATACACTGAGAGCTACTCTAGTGGGAGGATCTCAACATTCCCCCTGGGGTGGTTGGCTGGTGTCGTGAGCTGAGGGCCCTCAGCTGTGACATCTGTGGTGGCTGGTTCAAATCACAAGAGATTCAGATCTAAGGACAAAGCATACCTAGGGAGTCCAAGCTGACCAGGAGGAAACCTTCAAGAATAATGAGGTGTTGTTCTAGAATGAGAAGTGATATGGGACTTTTATGGGAGTGACTGTGGAGAGGAAGTTTTTCTCCAGTGGAAGTCTGGGAGAGATGCTGCACAACATATCTGCTGGTTACAGTCTCAGACCCACTGTTTCAGTCATTAAAAATACCTCTGTTTAGTTTCCCTGCGCATGCAGTTGACTCAACTCTTGCTTGACATTTCTGAGGTATCTTTCTGAGGTGTTCTAGGATTGGAGCCTTTTACTCAGTAAAGCGGAGGATTGCCCATAAGCTTTATCCAGCTTTCTCTCTAAGGGAATTTCTTCTTTCTTTTCCCTTTTTCATGAAGTTCATCATCTCTTCTATTTTTGAGCAACTATTTCCCTGGTTATCTCTTCTCACACAATAACCAATTCAGCAGTCCAAGGAATAGGTTGTAGGTTCTATTCTTTTACAAGTTGTCTCACCATCCTGGGACTCTGACTGTAGAATTGATCTCGTCTCATCAATTCATGACTCTTCTCCTGGGTTCCTACTTCAACCCCCTGAATTCAGAAAGTAAAATGGCAAACTGGTTCAACTGCAAAGTCTATTGAGGAAGGACTCCCTTAAGACATGAGGCTCCAGAGCTTCTCTCAAATGGGCTTAAAATCCATTGTCCCTTTTCATAATTTTAAGTTTATATTCCTGATAGTTACAAGATCACAGTTACGGTGCAAGTTTATATTCCTTATAGTTACAAGATCATAGTTATGGTGCATGGCCAAAGACATCTCCCAGGTGTTGGCTGATTGTAAAGGATGTAAATGATGCACATAGGCATCATCCTCTTATTTAACGTGCCTTTGCTTTGATCCTTGATATCAGAATGTCAGTACTGTCATAGAGCCACAGAAGCAACCCCATCTCTCACCATCTTCCTTTCTCTCTCCCTCTCTATCCACCTTCCCCCAGCAGATGGAGATCCAGAATGGCTTGGGGCCATCACCAGACTCAGTGTTGACTTCCCAACCTCTGCCTTCCCCAGCAGGTCCCTTGTGGAATCTCTAAAGACAGAGCAACTCTGGCTAGGCAGGGAAAGGTTAACCCTCTGTGGTAGCCTCTTCCTCCTCCATCCTCTGTCCTCTTACCCACACTCACTGATTTTTCTCAGAGGGAGAGGAAATGAAAGTTTATTGAATGCCTCGTACATTCCAGTCACTTCTATAAATATTATCTACCTCATTTAATCCTAAATGACCTTACAAATCTTTATAGGTAGATGAACGAATATTGCATAAGGTCACCTAAGGGTATGTCAGACAGCAACCTTCATGCTTTTGTATCGCTCTGTGCTATGCTGCTTTCTCCCAGGGATGCCCTGATTGTCTTCCTTCCCGAAGCAAAGCTGGCTACAACTGAATCTCCTTTCTTACTGCATGAAAGGAAGCTCCTTCATACTCCTGTCAATTCTACCCTTGTCACAGTCCTCACAGCTGTCTCCCTGCACCATGATTCTACTGTAAGTGTATTACATTAGGCTCATGTCTGTCTCAACTGCCCTCTGATGGTGGCCCACCCTCCTTACTCTACTCTCACCTTCTTCAGGAGCAGAATGTGAAGTTGGCAGTCAGGGGCGTGTCTGCTGCAGCCAGATTACCTGGATTCAAATCCTGCCTCTGTCAATTCTTGACCATTTAATCTTGGGCAATTGATTTAACTTCTCTGCTTCTTGGATTCCTCATGTGTAAAATGGCAACAATGGAACTGACCTCATAGGATTTCATGGAAACTAAATGGGTTGATTCATGGAAAGCATCTCAAACAGTGCCAGGCACGTGCTGAGTGAGTGTCAGCTGTCCACTTATTTCTCCCACTGTAGAGCTCTTCTCAGCTTATTCCTCAGGGGAGCAAATCTC
>JAVSCE010013568.1:0-12497 GCA_032199065.1 Smutsia gigantea | reverse complement strand
GGCTAAATTAGAACGAGGAGAAGAAGAAACAGACAAATAGGTAAGTAAAGATGGAGATATATAATGGAATCTCTGATGAAGAAAAACATAACAGTGGAAGAGAACTCATATTGAAAACTATAATCCAAGGGAAATTTCCAGAAATAAAAGAATATCTGAATCTATATGTATATATATTTTTTCTTTTTTTTTTGCTATTACTAGTGTACAATTACATGAGCAACATTATGGTTACAAGACTCCCCCTATTATCAAGTCCGCACCACATACCCCACTGCAGTCACTATCCATCAGCGTAGTAAGATGCTATAGGATCACTGTCTTCTCTTGTGTTATACTGCCTTCCGCATATCACCACCCCGCCCCACTACATTATGTGTGCTAATTGTAATACCCCTTTTTCCCCCTTATCCCTCCCTTCTCACCCATCTTCCCCAGTCCCTTTCCCTTTGTTAACTATTAGTCCATTCTTGGGTTCTGTGAGTCTGCTGCTGTTTTGTTCCTTCAGTTTTTCCTTTGTTCTTATACTCCACAGATGAGTGAAATCATCTGATACTTCTTTCTCCGCTTGGCTTATTTCACTGAGCATATACTCTCTAGCTCCATCCATGTTGTTGCAAATGGTAGGATTTGTTTTCTTCTTATGACTGAATAATATTCCATTGTGTATATGTACCACCTCTTCTCTGATAAACTGTGCTGTGATAAACATAGGGGTGTATATGTCTTTTTCAAACTGGGCTGCTGCACTCTTTTTTTTTTAATATAATTTATTTTATTATCATTAATCTACAATTACATGTGCAATATTACGCTTATTAAACTACCCCTTCATCAGGTCCCCCGCACCAACCCCATTACAATCACTGTCCATCAGCGTAATGAGATGCTATAGAATCACTACTTGTCCTCTCTGAGTTGTACTGCCCTCCCCATGCCCCCCCAACATTACATCTGCTAATCGTAATACCCCTTTTTCCCTCTTATCCCTCCCTTCCCGCCCATTTTCCCCAGTCCCTTTCCCTTTGGTAACTATTAGTCCGTTCTTGGCTTCTGTGAGTCTGCTGCTGTTTTGTTCCTTCAGTTTTTTTCTTTGTTCTTATACTCCACATATGAGTGAAATCATTTGATACTTGTCTTTTTCGGCTTGGCTTATTTCACTGAGCATAATACCCTCTAGCTCCATCCATGTTGTTGCAAATGGTAGGATTTGTTTTCTTCTTATGGCTGAATAATATTCCATTGTGTATATGTACCACCTCTTCTTTATCCATTCATCTACTGATGGACACTTAGGTTGCTTCCATTTCTTGGCTATTGTAAATAGTGCTGCAATAAACATAGGGGTGCATCTGTCCTTTTCAAATTGGGCTGCTGCATTCTTAGGGTAAATTCCTAGGAGTGGAATTCCTGGGTCAAATGGTATTTCTATTTTGAGTTTTTTGAGGAACCTCCATACTGCTTTCCACAATGGTTGAACTAATTTGCAGTCCCACCAGCAGTGTAGGAGGGTTCCCTTTTCTCCACATCCTCGCCAACATTTGTTGTTGTTTGTGTTTTGGATGTTGGCCATCCTCACTGGTGTGAGGTGATATCTCATTGTGGTTTTAATCTGCATTTCTCTGATGATTAGCGATGTGGAGCATCTTTTCATGTGCCTGTTGGCCATCTGAATTTCTTCTTTGGAGAAGTGTCTATTCATGTCCTCTGCCCATTTCTTAATTGGATTATTTGCTTTCTATTTGTTAAGGTGCATGAGTTCTTTATATATTTTGGATGTCAACCCTTTATCAGATACGTTTTTTATGAATATATTCTCCCATACTGTAGGATGTCTTTTTGTTCTACTGATGGTGTCCTTTGCTGTACAGAAGCTTTTCAGCTTGATATAGTCCCACTTGTTCATTTTTGCTTTTGTTTCCCTTGCCCGGGGAGATATGTTCATGAAGAAGTTGCTCATGTTTATGTCCAAGAGATTTTTGCCTATGTTTTTTTCTAAGAGTTTTATGGTTTCATGACTTACATTCAAGTCTTTGATCCACCTTGAGTTTACCTTTGCGTATGGGGCTAGACAGTAGTCCAGTTTCATTCTCTTACATGTAGCTGTCCAGTTTTTCCAACACCAGCTGCTGAAGAGGCTGTCATCCCCCATTGTATATCCAAGGCACTTTTATCAAATATTAATTGACTGTATATGTTTGGGTTAATGTTTGGATTTTCTATTCTGTTCCACTGGTCTGTGGGTCTGTTTTTGTGCCAATACCAAATTGTCTTGATTACTGTGGCTTTGTAGTAGAGCTTGAAGTCAGGGAGTGGCTGCTGCATTCTTAGGGTAAATTCCTAGGAGTGGGATTCCTGGGTCAAATGGCATTTCTATTTTGAGTTTTTTGAGGAACCTCCATACTGCTTTCCACAATGGTTGAACTAGTTTACATTCCCACCAGCAGGGTAGGAGGGTTCTCCTTTCTCCACATCCTCGCCAACATTTGTTGTTCTTTGTCTTTTAGATGGCGGCCATCCTAACTGGTGTGAGGTGATATCTCATTGTGGTTTTAATTTGCATTTCTCTGATGATTAGGGATGTGGAGCATCTTTTCATGTGCCTCTTGGCCATCTGAATTTCTTCTTTGGAAAAGTGTCTGTTCAGCTCCTCTGCCCATTTTTTAATTGGCTTATTTGCTTTTTGTTTGTTGAGGTACATGAGCTCTTTATATATTTTGGATGTCAACCCCTTATCAGATATGTCATTCATGAATATATTCTCCCATACCATAGGATGTCTTTTTGTTCTATTGATGGTGTCCTTTGCTGTACAGAAGGTTTTTAGTTTGATATAGTCCCACTTGTTCATTTTTGCTTTTGTTTCCCTTGCCCAGGGAGATATGTTCAAGAAGAAGTTGCTCATGTTTATGTCCAAGAGATTTTTGCCTATGTTTTTTTCTAAGAGTTTTATGGTTTCATGACTTCCATTCAGGTCTTTGATCCATTTTGAGTTTACTTTTGTGTGTGGGGTTAGACAATAATCCAGTTTCATTGTCTTGCATGTAGCTGTCCAGTTTTGCCAACACCAGCTGTTGAAGAAGCTGTCATTTCCCCATTGTATGTCCTTGGCTCCTTTATCTTACATTAATTGACCATATATGCTTGGGTTTATATCTGGGCTCTCCACTCTGTTCCACTGGTCTGTGAGTCTGTTCTTGTGCCAGTACCAAATTGCCTTGATTACTGTGGCTTTGTAGTAGAGCTTGAAGTCAGGGAGCATAATTCCCTCTGCTTTATTCTTCCTTCTCAGGATTGCTTTGGCTATTCAGGGTCTTTTGTGGTTCCATATGAATTTAGAACTATTTGCTCTAGTTCATTGTAGAATGCTGTTGGTGTTTTGATAGGGATTGCAGTGAATCTGTAGATTGCTTTAGGCAGGATGGCCATTATGACAATATTAATTCTTCCTATCCATGAGCACGGGATGTGTTTCCATTTATTGGTATCTAATTTCTCTCAGGAGTGTCTTGTAGTTTTCAGAGTATAGGTCTTTCACTTCCTTGGTTAGGTTTATTCCTAGGTATTTTATTCTTTTGGATGCAATTGTGAATGGAATTGTTTTCCTGATTTTACTTTCTGCTAGTTCACCGTTAGTGTACAGAAATTCAACAAATTTCTGTGTATTAATTTTGTATCCCGCAACTTTACTGAATTCAGATATTAGATCTAGTAGTTTTGGAGTGGAGTCTTTAGGGATTTTTATGTACAATATCATGTCATCTGCAAACAGGTACTGTTTGACTTCTTCCTTACCAATCTGGATGCCTTTTATTTCTTTGTGTTGTCTGATTGCTGTGGCTAGGACCTCTAGAACTATGTTGAATAAAAGTGGGGAGAGTGGGCATCCTTATGTTGTTCCCAATCCTAAAGGAAAAGCTTTCAGCTTCTCACTGTTAAGTTTAATGTTAGCTGCAGTTTGTCATATATGGCCTTTATTATGTTGAGGTATTTGCCCTCTATACCCATTTTGTTCAGAGTTTTTATCTTGAATGGATGTTGAATTTTGTTGAACGCTTTTTCAGCATCTATGGAGATGATCCTGTGGTTTTTGTCCTTCTTTTTGTTGATGTGGTGGATGATGTTGATGGATTTTCGAATGTTGTACCATCCTTGCATCCCTGGAATAAATCCTACTTGATCATGATGGATGATCTTTTTGATGTATTTTTGAATTCAGTTTGCTAATATTTTGTTGAGTATTTTTCATCTATGTTCATCTGGGATATCAGTCTGTAATTTTCTTTTTTTGTGGTGTCTTTGCACCTGGTTTTGGTATTAGAGTAATGTTGGCCTCATAGAATGAGTTTGGGAGTATTCCCTCCTTTTCTATTTTTTGGAAAACTTTAAGGAGGATGGGAAAACTAAATGTCTGATAAAATTCAGCAGTGAAACCACCTGGTCCAGGAGTTTTGTTCTTAGGTCGATTTTTATTACCAGTTCAATTTCTTTGCTGGTAATTGGTCTATTCAGATTTTCTGTTTCTTCCTGGGTCAGCCTTGGAAGGTTATAGTTTTCTAGAAAGTTGTCCATTTCTTCTAGGTTATCCAGTTTGTTGGCATATAACTTTTCATAGTATTCTCTCATAATTCTTTGTATTTCTGTGGTGTCCATAGTGATTTTTCCTTTCTCATTTCTGATTCTGTTTATGTGTGTAGACTCTTTTTTTTTTCTTGATAAGTCTGGCTAGGTGTTTATCTATTTTGTTTATTTTCTCAAAGAACCAGCTTCTGCTTTCATTGATTCTTTCTATTGTTTTATTCTTCTCAATTTTATTTATTTCTGCTTTAATCTTCATTGTGTCCCTTCTTCTACTGACTTTGGGCCTCATTTGTTCTTCCTTTTCTAGTTTCATTAATTGTAAGTTTAGACTGTTCATTTGGGATTGTTCTTTCCTGAGGTGGGCCTGTATTGCAATATACTTCCCTCTTAGCACGGCCTTCGCTGCATCCCACAGATTCTGCAGTGTTGAATTATTGTTGTCATTTGTCTCCATATATTGCTTGATGAATCTATATATTTTAAAAGGCCCATTGTGTACTTGGGAAAACTGACCCAGAATGATCAACACCAAGACATACGCTAGTAAAATGATTAGATTTTAAAGATTAAAAAAAAAAAATCCCCAAGGTGTCCAAGCCACAAAAATCAACTTACAAGGGAGACTGGCATCAGACTTCTCAAACAAAAGAGAAGCATTAAAAAAAAAAAATCCTCAAGGAATAAAGGTGTGAACCAAAAATTTTATATCCAGTCAAACTGTCCAAGTTTTAAACATACAAGAAGTCTAGGAACACTACACGCCTGAGCCCTTTAGGAGGAATCTACTAGAAGAGGGGCTTTATCCAATCAAGCGATTGATAGGGATCAGGATACACTGCTCCAAATATGGCATTGGAGGAATTTGAGAGAAGGGAGGTGCAGAAGGAGGAAAGTGACTTCCTTAGCTCCAAAATGGGGCATCACTAAGAGAACTCTCAATGAGTGGGCCTTGCTGAGTTCCCCCACGCTACTACCCCTGGCTCACATCCTCTTGTTGTACCACAATTCCCATACTTCCCATTCTTCACTGGACCAGCATAAAAAATGCTCAGATTTAACCTCTTCAGTCTTCATTCCCTTAAGAAGGCTCCCATGTCAGGAAAATGCATTCAATGAATCAGTATGCTTTTCTCTTGTTAATCTGTCTTTTGCTACAGAGCCCCAGCTGAGAATCTAGAGGGAAGAAGAAAAAAGGATTTTTTCCTTCCACACAAGGTGATAGGGGAAAATTCAGAAAAAGGCTGATATATTTAATATATTTAACTGCAAATTTAAGACTAAAACAAAGATAGAGATGACAGTGCAAGAATATGATGTTAAAATATTAAGTAGAAAAAAGCAACTAAAACTGGGAGGATGAAGGAATGAGGAAAATAGAATAAGATCAAGGATTGTTGCTCAGGAAAAGGATGGGAGGTGGAGGATACTATTAACACCTGTAAACTGGATTTTAGATGGCTCAGGAGGAAAGTGGGGGATTATGGGTGCTACAAGAAACCACTAAAATAAAGACACAAACCTTCCTAAATACCAAAAGAAATCCAATAAGTGAAACAAAGAAAATACATTATGTAGAAAAACAAACCCGGAATTGAGATCAAACCTATCAGCCCTATCAATAAATGTGAATGGGCTTAACTCACTTATTACAAGAAAAAGACTTTGAATTTGATTACTCATGGAGTGAGAGGCCTATCTAAAACAGACTAATTCAGAAAGACTAAAAATAGAGGGAGAGACATCGCTAATCATCAGAGAAATGGAAATTAAAACCACAATGAGGTATCACCTCACACCAGTTAGGATGGCCGCCATCCAAAAGACAAACAATAAATGTTGGCGAGGATGTGGAGAAAGGGGAACCCTCCTACACTGCTGGTGGGAATGTAAACTAGTTCAACCATTGTGCAAAGCAGTATGGAGGTTCCTCAAAAAACTCAAAATAGAAATACCATTTGACCCAGGATTCCACTCCTAGGAATTTACCCTAAGAATGCAGCAGCCCAGTTTGAAAAAGACATATGCACCCCTATGTTTATTGCAGCACTATTTACAATAGCCAAGAAATGGAAGCAACCTAAGTGTCCATCAGTAGATGAATGGATAAAGAAGATGTGGTACATATACACAATGGAATATTATTCAGCCATAAGAAGAAAACAAATCCTACCATTTGCAACAACATGGATGGAGCTAGAGGGTATTATGCTCAGTGAAATAAGCCAGGTGGAGAAAGACAAGTATCAAATGATTTCACTCATCTGTGGAATATAAGAACAAAGGAAAAACTGAAGGAACAAAACAGCAGCAGACTCACAGAACCCAAGAATGGACTAACCGTTACCAAAGGGAAAGGAACTGGGGAGGATGGGTGGGAAGGGAGGGATAAGGGGGGAAAAGTGGCATTACGATTAGCACATGTAATGCAGTGGCAGGGGACATGGGAAAGGCAGTATTTATAGAGAAGACAAGTAATGATTCTATAGCATCTTACTACGCTGATGGACAGTGACTGTAGTGGGGTATGTGGGGGAGATTTGATAATAGGTGGTCTAGTAACCATAATATTGTTCAAGTGATTGTACATTAATGATACCAAAATTTACATAAATAAATTGGGGGAAAAAAATAGAGGGAGGGGCAAAGACACATCAGGAAAATTAAAACAACAAACAATCCAGGTTACAATTCTGATAGCAAACAAAGCATGATTCAGGTTGAAAAGCATTAGACCTGATCGAGGACACTTTTTAATGCTAAAAGCCACAATTCATAATGATAACATATACCACATTACTCTCAAGGGACAAAAGTAAGTGAAGATAGAAAAGACATACATAATATAATCAATAAGGTGGATTTTATGAAATCTCCCTATATAAAAATTTATACCCTAGTAATAGGAATATACCTCTTCTCAAGTACAAATGGAACATTCACAAAAATGGATGATATATTAGGTCGAAAAGAAATCATCAGGCAGTTCTATATAGCAGAAATATAAATACCCCTCTCTGATCTTAATGCAATAAAACTAGAAATTATTAAGAAAACATTTTAACAAGACCTTTCCCCATGGTAAATTTTAAAACCTTCTATTAAACAGCTCTTTAATGAAATGGGGAATAGAAAACAAACTTTCAGAATTAAAAAGAAAATACTACATATCAGAATCTGTGGACTACTTTTAAAGCAATTATCAGAAGAAAATCTATAGCCTTAAACAAATTTATCCATAAGAATATAAGTGAATTAGTTACATATCCATAAGAAATAAGTGAATTAAATTCCTATCACACAGAAACACACACACAAACTATAAACACAACAAAACATAAGCCAAAAAAGAAAGGAAATAATTAAAAGTAGAAATTCATAAAGTAAATGTACAAAACAGATGGTCAAATTAATAAATTTAAATCCCATTTTTTTAAACTAACAAACTAAACAAATCACTAAGTAACTTAATAAAGCCAAAAAAAAAAAAAGGAAGAGAGCATAAGTCTACAAAATAAGGAATGATAAGGGGAAGTCAATATTGACACAGAAGAAAATTTTAAAATCGTAAGAGATTACTTTGCAGAAGCCTATGAAAATATATTTTAAAACCTAGGTAACATGGATAATTTTGGGGAGAAGTATAATTGACCCCATTAGAAACAAAAAGCTTAACCACACCAATTTCCATAGAAAACTAGATAAAGTTATAGAGGGACCATTCCTACAGAAAAGCACCACGTCCAAAGGGTTTCAGAAGGGAATGACCAGATAGCCAAATGAAACATAAATGATCCCAGAGTATTGATAATGGA
The DNA here is from genome assembly GCA_032199065.1 of Smutsia gigantea. Lineage (NCBI taxonomy): Eukaryota > Metazoa > Chordata > Mammalia > Pholidota > Manidae > Smutsia > Smutsia gigantea. The sequence goes on along the minus strand of JAVSCE010013568.1, from coordinate 4,104 downwards.
GGAAAACATCAACACTCCTTTTATGAAGCAAGTATAACTTTGCTTCAAACCTGATAAAAACATACAAAAAATTAACGGATCAACAGCATTTATCAATACAAAGGTTCTAAACAGCACCTTAACCAACAGAATCCAATACTCCATTAAAAAGGTGACATATCATGGCCAAGGAAGATTTATGAAAGGAATACAAGATTGTTTCAATAGTAGGAAACAATTAATATAATACGTCATGTTAATATATCTAAGGAAACAAATCACATGTTTATCTCCGTAGGTACTTGAAAACCCAGTGACAAAAAAACACTTAAGAAAACAGAAATCAATGAATATGTTATTTAATAAATAAAGTCCCAAAGCTAGCATTTTCCTAAGGGGGAAACATAGACGTATTTCCACTAATATTAGGAACAAGATAAGAATGCCTACCATCTCCACTACTATTCAGTATTGTACTAGAGGTATTAGAAAATGCAATTAGATAAGAGAAAGTAATTAGAGGAATAGAATTGGAAAGAAATAAGTGAAACTATCTCTACTTACAGATAATGTGTACTTGGAAAGCCCTAGAGAACCAATCAATGATAGAACAAATTCAAACATTAACTGAATTCAGTAAGGTAAGAGGATCTAAAATTAGCACACAGAAATCAAAGACACAGTAATAGAGAAAATATCATTTATAATAGCAACAAAGAAGGTAAAATATTTAATAAGAAATATGCAGCCGCCATCCGCGGGCACGCCTTGAGGGGGCTCACTTGCCAGGCAGGTTTCTTAGCCTCATCAGCGCATTTCTGTTCTGTGGCCAACAGTGATCAAGCACCAAGGAGCAAGTAATATTCTCAAAGAAGTTTCAGGAGAGATTTTTTCCGGGAAGATGGCGGTGTGAGCAGGGCGGCAGAAATCTCCTCCCAACACTATATTTATCTACGAAAACACAGCAAATACATCTATTCCTAAAAGAGAGACGAGAATACACAGGAAAGCGCACAAGGTGCAGCTACACCCGAGAGCACTCGGCACCCCAAGAGGCGGTCTTAAAGAGCCCAGCTGACATACATGGCAACTATCAGTGACCAATTCTATAGCCATGAAAAGACAGGAATATGGTTCAGACCAAAATCAACCAGACAACCCCAGAGAGAGAGTCTGAAGGGATGGAAATGCACAGTCTTCCTGAAAAAGAATTCAGAATAAAAGTCATAACCATGCTGATGGACCTACAGAGAAATGTGCAAGAGCTGAGGGAGGAAGTGAGGGAACTGAGGAAAGACAATGCAGAAATCAGACAAGCGATCGACAGGCTTAACAGCAGAATGGATGAGATGCAAGAGACTGTTAATGGAATAGAAAACAGAACAGGAGTACAGAGCAGCTGAGGCAGAGAGAGATAAAAGGATTTCTAGGAATGAAAGAATATTAAGAGAACTGTGTGACCAATCCAAACGGAACAATATTCGCATTATAGGAGTACCAGAGGAAGAAGAGAGAGAAAAAGGGATAGAAAGTGTCTTTGAAGAAATAATTGCTGAAAACTTTCCCTCGCTGGGGAAGGAAGTAGTCTCGCAGTCCACCGAAGCTCATAGATCTCCCAACACAAGGGACCCAAGGAAGACAACACCAAGACACATAATAATTAAGATGGCAAAGATCAAAGATAAAGACAGGGTATTAAAGGCAGCTAGAGAGAGAAAAAAGATCACCTACAAAGGAAAACCCATCAGACTATCATCAGACTTCTCAACAGAAACCTTACAGGCCAGAAGAGAATGGCATGATATATTTAACGTTATGAAACAGAAGGGCCTCGAACCAAGAATATTGTATCCAGCACGATTATCCTTTAAATATGATGGAGGGATTAAACAATTTCCAGACAAACGAAAGTTGAGAGATTTTGCCTCTCATAAACCACCACTACAGGATATCTTAAATGAACTGCTCTAGATGGAGGCACACCTAAGGCTAAAAAGATGTCACCAGAGAAAATCAAATCATAGCAAAGAAAGCAGACCATCCAAATACTAACTAAAGGCAAAGAATAAAACACCTATTATAGAAAGAATGGAGGAGGAGGAATAAGAAGGGAGAGAAAGAAAGAAACATCAGACTGTGTTTACAATAACTTAACAAGAAAGTTAAGTTAGATTGTTAGATAGTAAAGAAGCAACCCTTGAACCCTTGGTAACCACGAATCTAAAGCCAGCAATGGCAATAAGTACATACCTATCAATAATCACCCTAAATGTAAATGGACTGAATGCACCAATCAAAAGACACAGAGTAACAGAATGGATAAAAAAGCAAGACCCATCTATATGCTGCCTACAAGAAACTCACCTCAAATCCAAAGATATACACAGACTAAAAGTGAAGGGATGGAAAAAGATATTTCATGCAAACAACAAAGAGAAAAAAGCAGGTGTTGCAGTACTTGTATCAGACAAAATAGACTTCAAAACGAAGAAAGTAGCAAAAGATAAAGAAGGACATTACATAATGATAAAGGGGTCAGTCCAACAAGAAGATATAACCATTATAAATATATATGCACCCAACACAGGAGCGCCAGCATATGTGAGACAAATACTAACAGAATTAAAGGAGGAAATAGACAGCAATGCACTCATCTTAGGAGACTTCAACACACCACTCACTCCAGAGGACAGATCAACCAGACAGAAAATAAGTAAAGACACAGAGGCACTGAACAACACACTAGAACAGATGGACCTAACAGACATCTACAGAACTCTACACCCAAAAGCAACAGGATACACATTCTTCTCAAGTGCACATGGAACATTTTCCAGAATAGACCACATACTAGGCCACAAAAAGAACCTCAGTAATTTCAAAAATATTGAAATCCTACCAACCAACTTCTCAGATCACAAAGGTATAAAACTAGAAATAAATTTTAGAAAGAAATCAAAAAGGCTCACAAATACATGGAGACTTAACAACATTCTCCTAATTAATCTATGGGTTAACGACCAAATCAAAACAGAAATCAAAGAATATATGGAGACTAATGACAACAACAACACAAAGCCACAACTTCTGTGGGACGCAGCAAAGGCAGTTCTAAGAGGAAAGTATATTGCAATCCAGGCCTATTTAAAGAAAGAAGAACATTCTCAAATGAATAGTCTAAAGACACAATTACTGAAATTGGAAAAAGAAGAACAAATGAGGCCCAAGTCACCAGAAGGAGGGACATAATAAAGATTAGAGAAGAAATAAATAAAATTGAGAAGAATAAAACAATAGAAAAAATCAATAAAACCAAGAGCTGGTTCTTTGAAAAAATAAACAAAATAGATAAACCCCTAGCCAGACTCATTAAGAGAAAAAGAGAATCTACACACATAAACACAATCAGAAATGAGAAAGGAAAAATCACGACGGACCCCACAGAAATACAAAGAATCATAAGAGAATATTATGAGAATCTATATGCTAACAAGCTGGAAAACATAGAAGAAATGGTCAACTTCTTAGAAATATACAACCTTCCAAGACTGACCAAGCAAGAAACAGAAAAACTAAACAGACCAATCACCAGCGACGAAATCGAATTGGTAATCAAAAAACTACCCAAGAACAAAACCCCCGGGCCTGATGGATTCACCTCTGAATTCTACCAGACATATAGAGAAGAAATAACACCCATTCTCCTTAAAGTTTTCCAAAAATAGAAGAGGAGGGAATACTTCCAAACTCATTCTATGAAGCCAGCATCACTCTAATACCAAAACCTGGCAAAGACCTCACCAAAAAAGAAAATTACAGACCAATATCCCTGATGAACGTAGATGCAAAAATACTCAACAAAATATTAGCAAACCGAATTCAAAAATACATCAAGAGGATCATACACCATGATCAAGTGGGATTCATCCCAGGGATGCAAGGATGGTACAACATTCGAAAATCCATCAACATCATCCACCACATCAACAAAAAGAAGAACAAAAACCACATGATCATCTCCATAGATGCTGAAAAAGCATTTGACAAAATTCACCATCCATTCCTGATTAAAACTCTCAACAAAATGGGTATAGAGGGCAAATACCCCAACATCATAAAGGCTAT